>JAWDGP010004573.1:547500-560000 GCA_033675545.1 Elysia crispata | reverse complement strand
GTGTCGTCCTTCTGGGCATTAAATAATATTTCGTCCTATTTGAAGTGTGTGTATGTCTTTGCAGCTTAAAACGTCTGTATCGTGATAAGAATGGGATCCTTTTCTTTACATGATTTTCGAATTAGAATGTTAAGGCAAAACAAACAAAGTCTTGATGAAATTCTTTAATATGAATGATTGTCAACAAGTTTTTTTTTTTTTAATCTATCGCTTAAATAATTAAAAAAAAACTTTAAAAAGAAATTCCAAAGCAATCCAAATAGTTTTCTTTAAATTAGAAATTGGTCCAATTTTGTATTTCTACCATATCATCGCGAAAGTTGAAATCAGCCAGCATGCTCTTCCTTTCAATTTGAAAGGGCAAACAAGAAAAAAAGATGAAATTAAAGCTATATTGTATTAAAAGAGAAATCATATCTACAAATGTTATCAATAATATATTTACAATGATGACTCAAAGAATATACAAGTAATCCGGTATTTTCAGACAAGATTCCCGCCCCCACCCCCACCCCCACCTCCTCCCGCACAGATTAGTCCTTATATTGGTAAAAGATTCATCAAAAGACAAGCATGTGTTTTATTCTCAAAATAACTGCATAGATATTTAAGCCAAACTTTCTGGTAAAAAAGAACCATAGCAACAATGTCAATAAAAAAAGTTTTAAGGTCTGTCAAAAAATCCTAAAATATTGGTTGTTCCATCAAATAAACAAGTAAGTTCTGTAAGATTTCAAGCCAACAAGCAATGTTCTGTCTACAATACTTTGATCATTATTAGGTAAATATATTATCATAATCTCAACCTCAAGCAATCTAATGTCCTCACCTTAGATAAATGCTTCTGGCCCCCAAGTCTGAAATTCTATGGGAAATTTTATTTCTTAATGACATGGATTAAAATCGCGTTAGGCAAGAATACGTTTTTTTTAATCTTATTTTATTTTTTCCTCTTCTCATGAAAATTAAAGAATAAAAACTGTTGGGCTAGTAGGCCCTATAATACATGATAAATAGTTAATCACATCTTGATCAGTATTAAAATATTGATTGTGATTTGCCGCGCCTCCTTTTATGTGAGATTCCCTTTATCAAACAAGAATGAGACCTTGTGTGACTTTGTTATCTAATTTCTCTTTGTATCGTCGGTTTATTATTGATTTTGACTCTTATGTCAATCAAGGAAATGTCAAAAGTCGTTCAGGTCGTGATCAAAAGGCGACGGGTTCTGGAAGCGGCGATTGTGCGCGCGACCTCCTCTGAACGCTTTCTCTGTAGAGGACTGGAATGGCGCGGGGGCTGGGCCGCCCAGGCGTGACCCCTGAGCTAGGGTGTGACCCGAGCTGGCCCAGTTAGAACCTGTATTACGAGGGTCTGGGGAATAAGCAACAAAAAGAAAAAAAAAACAATCAAGCTTGGAGGCAAAGAGGACTGATTTTTGTTCTATTTCTAATGTCACACCACACAGAAAAATTATTTTATCGTCGATACATGCGATATCTCAAAGATGCTGTATAAAAGCTGAAAAGATAATAAAAGCAATGATAACATAAATTAGATTTACATATAAAGTCATTTATTTAAGGACCATGAAGCAACTGAGCTATTGAATGATGTTGCACCATGAAAACGGACGAGGTTTTCGATATAAATATATAATTATAAATGTATATATATATATATATATATATATATATATATATATATATATATAAACCAAAATTCAAACCCGTTAAATCGTGCCTGGATGATATATGCAGCAGACGCGATGAATCAAGTGTTATCCTAAAGCTATTTCTATTTTCTCGCGCTAGAAATATTCAGGATCGTCCCACACTCTCACCTGATGACGAGTCGCTTTGAACGCCCCCCTGGGGACTAGCTCGACCTGAAAGAAAAACCAAGTCAGAAATGGATGAGATGGCTTTCATAATATCTGAGCTTAGCCCGAAAGCCTAAACATTTAGCAAATAATTTTTCACTCAACCAAAAAATGTTAAAATGTGTCGGTTTTTTCTTTTTTTTTTTAAAATTCCATATTTCGCAATTAATGAAACATTAGAAGCATAAAATCAAAGACAAAAAATTATCGTATATTCCTTAAAGCAAAAATGACAGTTTTGTTTTGGGTTTTTTATTGTTTTTTTTTTCTTTTAAATGACTCAGTCTTATCAAAAAACAAATTTTACAATTTTGATGAACACACTCACATATATACCTATCATGACATACAGCTATCTTAATCCCAACATAGATATTAACGAATACTCAAGGTTTTCAAATTCGAAATTTACAAACTACTTCCAACAACTAATTGATTCATAGTTCACTAAAAATACATGGGGTTGACCTTAAGTATTAGACAGATAGATAGATAGATAGATAGATAGATAGATAGATAGATAGATAGATAGATAGATAGATAGATAGATAGATAGATAGATAGATAGATAGATAGATAGATAGATAGATAGATAGATAGATAGGTTTATAGACAGACAGACAGATAGATAGATAGATAGATAGATAGATAGATAGATAGATAGATAGATAGGTATATAGACAGACAGATAGAGAGATAGAGCAGGCAAATAGATAGAGAGATGGAAAATGTGTGTATGATCGTGATATTTCAGGTATATAAACAAAGTTATTCCTAACGTTTACAAAATGTTGAAAAATCCTGCTTTTTTTAATTATTATTCTGTCAAGAGCAACTTAATCTTATCTCTGAGTCATGAGGAAATCGTTAATGGCCATTTTCCTCGGAATGTTAACCTCATTCTAATTGGAAACTGTAGGCTTAAAATCTATTAGGAAATGCTGGTTTACTCTTCTCTCCATGGAATAAAAGTTTTCTAAACTCTTCAAAAGCTGAAGTAGTTTTATTCTCAACTGGAAGCCTATGTTGCATTTCTTCAAACCTTCGAAAGCTAAAGATCTCCAAGTTCAACCTTATTCCGTAACGAGTTTCCAAAACAATCGCCCGAATTCTCGCTCTTAAATATTTTATGTTTATGATTTCACCGTAAAGTTGCTAAATCGTGTAAGCTCTTCATACTGGACATCCTACTTAAACGCCTTTCATGAATTCGTTTTATTTATTTTTATAATGTCATAATTTAAACATTTATTGCAGTTGTGGAATCGTGCGTCATATAAGTTAAGAATTATATATCATATTTCAAAGACATATACAATTCACCTATATACAGCTAAGAAGAATATATATATATATATATATATATATATATATATATATATATATATATATTGTTTTGACCACAGTAGAAACGATTATATGACATAGAACATAAATAACAATAATACTGAACGGTTTAATTGAAGAAGAAAAAAAAAAGTAACTGATGCTGAAAAACAAGGATTTTGTATTTGAAATTAATACTTAAGAATCAATATCAATAATAATTCATTTCTTTTGTTTCAAAATACATCTTGATCATCGTGTTCGATGTTTTTCAGACACTGACGCTGACGCTGACCCACCTTTCATGCCTCCATGACGCGAGTAAAAGGCGCTGCTAGCGTTTTTCGTGAGCACCTCCGACTTGACGGTGGAGACTTCCGACAGAACCGACCTGGCACTGGGTCCCAGACCCACGTTACGGATGCTCCATACATCGTCCAGATCAAGCTTCAAGCCTGAGTTGGGAGGAGCAGGTTTGTAGACAGTACAACCGGCAGGTTCACCGAGAGAGAACAAAACACAAATTATTAAAAACAGCGAGAATTATACTACAGTAATAACTGGATTAAAATGCTAGTATTAATGACCTGTGTTGATACAACCGGCTATATTTCGATCAGACTCCATATTTGGACCATAATAATTCACGAGAAAAGTATCTAACATGTAAATCTTCATCCCATACTTAAGTATACCTGTTCACATCGTAAAATTGCTGAAATGTTGTAGACCAAAATTCATTGTAATTTCTTTTCGAGCGGTGATAATGATGTCAGTCAGATTCACGCCGGAAACAAGGACCATCGACTGTTCACCTTATGTAACACCGGGATTTGTACAAACCAATACCAGCAAGAACGCTGGATCACACACAATTATTAAGCCTCATTCCATCTCAATTTTTCACACCTTTATCAATAGGCTTTAAATAATACCCTCGGCTATGAAAGACATTATTTTAATCTCTTCTATGTTTTTTCTTATACTTCCCAAGTTAAATTTGCAATAATATTTTAACAGACACGAAGATACAAGAAAAGCTAAATTGGTTTTAAAAATCTAAAAACTTAGGAACTGTTATTAAGTTTGATTGAAACCACACGTACACGCACACACACACACAGAGTCAAGTTAGTGTTTTGATAAAAACCTTTGGACACGTCATTGTTTGGCTTTGCAGGGAAAGACCATGGGTCAGTGTCTGCACTGTCCAAGTGTCCATTCTCCCCTTTAGCGTTGTTTGGAGACGAGTAGAGGAATTTCTTGTTTCCTCCTGTTGAAATGATATGAAATTGAAAAAAAAAAATTAGAGTTCACTATCGATTCCTTCTTGAGTTTTTGTGACAATTTATCAAATATGGAAAACACAATGGTGGCAAATATGACAAAATGTTAAATTCGTAGAGCATGCGGATATAAATAACAATGCAGATATAGATGAAAGAATAGAAGTACAAACTGCTAAATAGTTGCAGGGACAGGTAGTCAAAAGATTGTTAAATAGAAAGATAGATAAATGGATTGATAGATAGATGCTCATAATTATAGTTCGATCGATATAATCATACAGATATATCGCTTATTTAAAAGAAATTAGATTCGTTGTAAAATCTTTATGTTTTACATTGTGGCTTCTAGTTCCACTATGATAGACATATACATGCGAAGTTATGTGATCAAAAGAAAGATGAGCAAGATTTAGAGAGATAATTAAGTAGACTGGTAAAAAGAATAATAAAAAGACACGTAGAAAATACAACAGAGACCTAAAAATTGACGATAAGGTGCATCGCAACAAAGAGACATGAGCAGAATTATTTTGAAGCTCGGCTTTTAGCAAAGCGAGAAGTTTCAAGAGCAATTGAGTATTTCTTTGCGTTTCACATTATCGATAAAGTTGGGAGGATTCAGTTCATTAAAGCTAGCCTTAAGGCAAATCAACAGATATTTTGAATAGCTCAGAAATGTTTTCTACAACAATTAATTTTTGAACGCACCTGCGTCGTCTTGGTGCATTTTACATGAAGACTATCCAATCACTGTGTATGTGTGTCTGTATGACGCTTACATCCCAAGATATGATGGGTTGAACTATTTTAACTTTGCGATCAAAGGATCCGGTTTTCGAATGTCACGGAATAATTCCTAATTATACTCTTCATTTCACCAGCAGAATAGTTTAAGCGATCAGGTAACTTCCTATGCATTATCATATTGATTAAACATTTAGCAGTTGCCACAAGCAGAGTTGAAAAATTGAATACAAAACATGAAACCTGAGCGAAGGTGAAGCAAGCAAACGACTGTTTATGATAGCCTGACACCAGGAACTGGGGCTGGAAGTGTCATTGATTCGAGGCCCAGAAGCAGTAAAATAATCTGGGACTGAGGCGAGATCGATGCCTGGTAAATGACAATTCTGGGCAAAGACCGTGTGTTCGCGTTTATGTGTCCTGTTGTCACAAGGGGAAGCCGATAATAGTGAGTCTGTCTTGTGGCAAGCGCTTTGAATCGTCCTTACTGTGTTTTGTTTTGTTTGTGCATGCGTATCTTTTGGATTGATTCTTATTTATAATTATTCCAGTGGTCTTTCTCTTCTGAATCTTATTTCGAACTACTACTATTACTACTACTACTACTATTACTACTACTACTACTACTACTACTACTACTACTACTACTACTACTACTACTACTACTACTACTACTACTACTACTACTACTACTGCTGCTGCTGCTGCTGCTGCTGCTGCTGCTACTACTACTACTACTACTACTACTACTATTGTTGCTATTGCTGCGGTACCCCAGCAATCTTACTAGTGAAATTACTAATACCATGCCACCATCATCACCACCACTACTACTCTAGTAGTTATCGCTTGGGCTCAAGAGTTATGTAAAGATATAGCATTCTTCATTAAAGCAAAGCTGTTGAAAAACGAAATGAAAAAGACCGTGAACAACATATACCTTACATCGAACAATATTTCGGAAAATTAAATGCGTTTTCTCAAAGCCTTTTCGAACAAAAAGATCTTGAAATAACTATTTGCGACTTTCTAGTTGTTTTTTTTTTTTTTTGATTTCTGTCTGTAGCTCATTTTCTTCTATGGTGCTTCGATATGTGATAATAAAGAGGATAATACTGCATGGTGTTTATGTACAATTACACTTGATAAATGAGTCGAAGAGAATTACTGTCTGTTCCGCTAAACTAGGAATGGTCGGTGAAGCGGTGCACTCTGGGTTTAACAACGAACACTCCAGCTGGGCGACTTGTGAGACATACAGCGGCACAATAGCTGTGAAATATTCTATTCTATCCGCCCTCGTGCTATACAAAATTAAACATCTGAACGAAAATATTATTGGCTCAGTGGACAGCAGTTCTCGAATAGCTTCATTTAAAAATAGACAAGATGGTCAAGTTTCACTCTCCAAAGGGCTAAGGCATTGAGATTCACTACCCTGTCTGATCTTACTGAATTGATGATGAAACCATGAGTGATAACATCCTAGTTAATTAAAAAAAAATGCTTCTTATGTCAGTTTGTGTGAACGGGGAAAGAAAAAAGATACAATTTAATCAATATGATAACATGTAGGCTAGTTGTTATTATATGAATGTGACATTTCTCGGGTTAAAAGGAAATACCAAAAAAAAAATTTAAGTATAGCGGGATGGGTAGTGAAAACATGCATAGTTTTTAAACTCTGAAACAAAAACAAACCATGTAGTAAGCTCTGATGAATAAATTTGTTACTGTCTGTCTTAGCAAACGCTAGTAAATAAATAAGCGAGCAATACTCCTCTTACGGCTTTCTTTACCCCCAGGGAAGAATAAACAATCGATGAGACACTGATAAGATTTGCCCAAACAGATTAATCTATCATACGCATAAACAGTACCGGTTATATTATGGTGTATGAAACACTAAAATTCTAAATTTGTCTGTACTGATGAATAACCTTATTATGTATTCTACATTTTGGAAAGAAAGGCAAAAAAAAAAAACAAAAAAAAAACGGCGTATATAGAGATATATCTAATAAGATTCCTGAAGCTCTTGTTATAATTTTATTTGATCATAACTGCAGATTTGTATGTTACTACTGGTAAGCCAAAAAAGTGTTTCGAGATCAATTCAGTCAACCACAGAGCCTTGTTAGATTGAGCGTGTTGTTACTGTATAAATAAAAATAAATAATCTGAGCTATCGTGCACGATTTTCATTGAAATTAATGCAAATGCTACATTCAACGGAGAAGATTAAAACCCGCCATATGTATTTTGGGACAACCTTTCTTGCTGATAGACATGCAACATGGCCATTCTTTGCTTCCACCTCTACTCCCAGCAGTAAGCTTCATCTATCCCGATCTCATGTAGTTGTTGGAGTACTAGGAACGTATTAAGGCTTCGGTTTAATTATCCCAAACAGTCCATCATCTCTAGTCTATTAGTGTAAAACATGATGACATACACACTGAGTCATAGATTCCTGGCAGAATATTGATATCTCTCTCTCTCTTTCTCTCTCTCTCTATCTATCTATCTCCCGCCCCCCACCTCTCTCTCTCTCTCTCTCTCTCCTTCCCCTCTCTCTCTCCCTTTATCTCCATCTAAATTTCACTCTCAACCAAATTCTTAACCTCTCCGTCTCTCTTCTGTCTTCATTTTGCCTCTCCAAATTTATTCTCTTTCCTATTCCCCCCTCTTCTCTCTCCCTCTCTCTCTCTCTCTCTCTCTCTCTCTCTCTCTCTCTCTCTCTCTCTCTCTCTCTCTCTCTCCCTCTCTCTTCCGCTCTTCTCTCTTCCCTATTTGTTTAGCTATCTATCTATCTATCTATCTATCTATCTATCTATCTATCTATCTATCTATCTATCTATCTATCTATCTATCTATCTTTCCCCCTCTTTCAGTCTTTCTTGGACCAGAATGAATGATACAAAAACAATCGTGCTGATAAGCTGAGCCTGTGATGCAGGTACAAAAAATCCCTACCTCTGAGCTTAAACCTCATAGGATAATGTTCTTTTTTTATTTGTTTTGAAATTCTCAGTAGATGTCCTCATGTAATAGCAGCTCAACTAAGAGCTAGAGATAACGATTCTTAACATAGATCAACGCCTAGGTGATATCGAACGTTGCGCTACACCGTCAGTCTAGAAAACTGACAAAACAGAGATCGACACTTAAAGTTACTTCTCGGACAAGAAAGTGCAGAGGAACTGTTATGGTGATGTTTTCTTGTTTTTGGTTGTTTTTTTACATCATCATATATGTAACAACTCATTGAATAAAGAGAACGTGGTCATGTTACTTACATAATTAACTTTTTTTTTATGTTTTTGTGTCAATTCGGCGTATCCATGCCATAGGACTAGATCTAGTAAGATACCAGCAGTGTAAGTAACACAGGAGTTTGGTTTAATGTCTGAGAGGTTTTTAACAAGGTAAGAGAGCAGGGAGAGAGAAAGAGAGAGATGTTGAGGGTGTTTGTAGATAGAGAGAGAAAGAGAGAATCAGGAATATGCATGTAGATAGAAAGAGAGAGAGAGAGAGAGAGAGAGAGAGAGAGTCACGAATATAGATATGTAGTTAGATACATATATATATATATATAGAGAGAGAGAGAGAGAGAGAGAGAGAGAGAGAGAGAGAGAGAGAGAGAGAGAGAGAGAGAGAGAGAGAGAGAGAGAGAGAGAGAGAGAGAGAGAAAATCGGACGATGGGCACATGAAATGAGAAAGAGAAAGTGACCTACGTAACAGGTGTGAACGAAAAGTTTGCAGATAACTGAAATTCATCAGAAATTGTTTTATAAAAATTCAAATTATAAATAATAGACAAATTATAGTAGCAAGAAACCGTAAAGACAAAAGAAAAGTAAAAAAGAATAAGCAGAACGAATAGAGAAAAAATCTCCAGAGCACTCAAAATCTATGGAGTGTGTCTTAGACACAAAGAGCTTAAGGCGTTAGACCGTTTGATTGACCTGGCTTTGCTAGCCAGCTGACAAACTGCAAGAAAGGTGCTACCTTATCCCACAGAGCGTGTTGGTCGGTTTGAGGAGCTCTAGTGACAATTTCCTTTTCACAGACCGACTTTGTTTTCATGCTGTGGTACATTAACTGGCCTCTTGGTAAGAACGACCCGTCAAATGTTCCCTTGCCATACAAAGACGATCAATAGAGGAAATCGCTAATTGATAGCTGTCCAGGAACTTCTTAAGGCAGACTGCTTCCTACACTTCTCTCATATAGAAGAGATTTGACAAAGGAACTTTTTTTTGGTATAGGAAATACAGCGTTGCAGAGTATGTCTTTGGTTTGAACATGTTTTTGTGTGTGAACAAGTCTTTAGACATATATAGGCAAGCTTATTTTAGAGTCACAATCTCTTTATCTTTGATTTTCAACTCTTTACAAAAACAGAAACAGAAAAAGATCTTAATATGAAATTGTATTTGGGACGCTTGTTAACATTTCAATCGGATGTTTTTTTTTTGTAATTTTTTTTTTCAGTTAACATTTGCCTTGCCATCAAAAGATATAAGCTCATGGGCACAAGGTATAATTTCAGCAATTTCTTTCTGAAGTCAAGCACGGGAATTTACATGCAGATGATAACGAAACTCAAAAAGGATAAAACTAAAACAGACTCAAAAGTACTGAAAAAAAAAAAACAACCAAAAGCAAAAAAAAATATGAATCATATGAAGTATGCAGCCAGGAATAAGATGGACAATGAGAAAAATACATACACACATTAATGAATGAATGATGAATGAACCAATGGATGGATAGCTTATTTTAAAAAGTTAACATAATTATAATCAATTTCACGACATAAATAGATAAGTAAGCAAAGCAAGTAAAAATGAACAAAAACAGATTCTAAGGGAGAGCATGGGAGAGAGAGAGAGAGGGGGAGAGAGAGAGAGAGAGAGAGAGAGAGAGAGAGAGAGAGAGAGAGAGAGAGAGAGAGAGAGAGAGAGAGAGAGAGAGAGAGAGAGAGAGAGTTTAATCATCTTCATGCACGTGAATATCTGTTTTTTTCTGTTCTAATTTTTATTATTTTTTTTTATCTGATGAAGGCGGCCGAAAATTCCCTTGATGTGTATTGCATTATACCACTTTTATCTTTTTTTTTTTTTTGCACTGTGCCTTGCAACAATACCACAAGCTATCATCCGACATTACGTTTTAATGGTTGTAGCCATCTTTTTTCTGCCATCAATTATTGGTGCGTTCCTAGTGTGCACTCTATGGTGAATGAAAATCAGTGCAATAGATTTTGAGGTCTGGCCTTTTTTCACCTTTTTTTTTTTGGGGGGGGGGTGGGGGGGGGGGGGGGGTGGGGTGGAGTAGGAAAGAACTTGAAAAATATTCATTAAAACCCTTTCCGGAAACAAGTACTGTTTCTTTGTAAGTCATTTACACCATTGGTTTTCTTAAAAGTGAAAGGAAAACGACAACATTACGTATACACATGATCTGATGCAATCCTCTTTTCACACTATTTCTTTTTGAGTGACACACAAAGTAAGATGATAATTACATTCTAATTAAAATTATAAAATCGGCACATAGCTATCAGAATTGAGGCGTATTTGAATATAATTCACGACTATTCCTCCCCTGTCGATATTTCATTATCTTTATCATTACGGCGCAGGAGAGAAATAACATTTGTTCAATGAGGTTCCGAGGGAGAATTTAAAAAGAAAAAATATGAATACTACATGGAGATTAGAGCGTTTACGATATAAGTTAATTATAGCGAACAAGAGAAAAAGTTTACGGTAACTGAATTTTTACAGTCAAAACAAAGGCTTATCTCAATCGGTTACCAAGAAATAAACATCACAATGTAACTTTTACTACAAAACTTTACTTGATTACTACTTTGAACTAAATTCTGCAAGTTATATGTGCATGAGGAATCATATCATATGTTTAGTACTACACCTCTTCAGGATTTAAGAGTAAAACATCTACTAGCATGAATTCTAACATATTCAGTTTAATAATTTGGTCCAATCAAGTAACGCTGAAATTTTTTAAAACACTTCTGTCTTAAATGCTGTGTACCAAAGAATTACGATGTTCAATAAGCTTCCTAATAGTGCTATTTCATGGGAGTCTTTTTATTCTATTGTTTTTATAATGCTTACTTGCAAAGGCCAGTAGTCTCTTATATTGAGTAAAGTCTTTCAGTTTTTATTATAAAGGACAAGAGGAAAGTGGAGTGTGTGCTACGTAAGTTGAGTCTAAAGGATAAGGAATAAAATGTACATTTAGTGTTAGGTGAGTTCCTTTGAATGAGAAAAAAAAAGTAGATACTTTGTCTGGTACAAAGAACAAAAAGAAGTAAGAGGTGGGCAGGTTGTTTTCAAAGTGCACGAGGAAAGAAAGTTGTGGGTAAGATGAGGTACAGTCATGCAAAATCCGCTAAACACGGTTCTCAATTATATAGATAAAAATATTTCATTCATGACCCTAATGGTTCAAGATAACATATGAAAACTTTGGATCCTCGATTTACGTATTTAATCGACTAGCTTTAAGCGATCAGTCACCTGTATGCATAAATATTCTCCATAATCAAAGTTCATTATTATATTCTCTATAAATAATTTTCTATGCTGGCAATGGCCCTAATGAGAAACTGGATAGAAACAAAAGGGGAATAACCATTATAATGCTTGGTCTAGATTGGCTTTAGTTTCATAGGTATTTAATATATTAAACTTATCAAAAGGCTTGCCTCTGGTTTATAACCCAGACCCATGTGCATGAGCAAGTACTCTAGAATAGAATTGTTGTCTTAAATCGAGCGTGAAATACAGGTCAGAATCTAATAATGTCCTATGTGCTCGAGAGTTAAGCCATTCTCTGGCACATTGTTCAGTGGCGTCACAAGTCCAATGATTACGCAGCTTTGTTGAGTCTCAGCCAACCTGAGATGGTTCCAATGGTAACCCAACTAGATTAGAAATCCATAATTAATTTCAAACTTAAAGATTTTGTCCCTACTTAGATCCTAAAAAACCGGTTGAACTTGAATATTAGACTAAGGTAATGACACGGTTGAATTTTTTTTTTTTGCTATCAAATACTTTTAGCAGATTATTGAAGAAATGTGTAGGTTTTTTCTTATGATTTTAACACTTTAAAGTAAGTATGTTGTAAAATGAAATAAATATTTTACAGATAGATGTTAATAGAAGGCAAAAAACTTTCTTAATATAGTGAGATAATCCAATGACTAGGAATTTTGTGA
>JAWDGP010004573.1:425000-542500 GCA_033675545.1 Elysia crispata | reverse complement strand
TATTTATTTGATAGAGCTTTTTGAAACCGATTTATTTTCATACGATTTATACCAAATATTATATATAAAGCCCTCACGTTCTTGTTTGGTTATATTCAGTCTTAAAAACTCCTCGTGTGGTATTTTTAGAGTGTTTGTTTTACGAGAACATGACCGCACATAATAATATCATCACCATCGTGGACAGCATCATGCTCTTCCTGCTTATTCTCTTCATCAGTAACAGCATAGTCATCCTTATTATTATCGCCAGCAATTATATCATCCTTCTCAAATTTCATCGTCATCTTAGACATTTGGCCATATCTGTAAATGATTGCCTATATATTCCCTGTAATGTAGATAATTGATTAGGAATTTTTTTCCCCTCTGAATTCAGTCTTAACTAATACCACTTACTTTTTTTCAAACCTCATTCGTTTATGACTGCCCAATCGTGTTTCCCCTATAAATGGAGGCCTACGCCCGCATCATTTCCGATCAGTGTCCCATTTGAAAACATGCTTATTTTCTATATGAGCCGGATATGATTTTGATTGGCAGTCTCAACTTTAGAGTTGGCGTTTAAAATTATATACAGTTCAAAATAAATTCTACCTTGCTTGTCTTCCATAATGCTCTCAATCCAAGACAGACTCGCATTGAATTGCATTTATGACATCAAAAGAAAATGCGCTATTTAGCATGTGTTTCAATAGAGGTCTCTCCAGATGTGTCAATGCTGCTTAGCCAACCTGTTCGAGGTACGAAAGTTACTTTTGTCTTTGAAGCTATGAATTTGTGCAACATTCTGTGATGACCTCTCACGACCATATTTGCAACAAGCAAATTTGAAGCACTTTTAAGTAAAGTGACTGAATTCTAAAAAATTAGCGCTACATAATTGCACATCCATTCAAGTTGATTAAGTGGGCTGAAAAAATTGAAACGAAGCCAATTTCAAGAAGGAAAAAGATATTACACTTAAAGCGAATCTTTGGATCTGGTGAGCTCTGTTCAACAATAATAAGCAGTGAAAAGATGAACGCAAGCGCTACTTTTATTCTATTGAGGGGTATTTCGTTCCTGTTACTGACACTTGATGGACTTATACTTGTCTTCATTTCCCCACACCTATCCATTGTCACTGGTGTCAGTGCTTCTACTCGGTGTAGATACTAACGCTTGATGTCAACAATAAAACTGAGACAGTGGCGCAATTGTGTACGATTTAATAAGTTTTTTCACTCGAGTCAAACGAGAGAGCAATACTCTATTTTTCTCAAGATAGCACTTCGCTATGAGGTTGCAAAAAATAATTCTATAGGTTAATAAACCGACAATGTATGAAGGCATACTATAGAACCTTTCGAGAAGCATTCATAAGAATGAAAATGTCTTGAAATTCACTATACATTTTACCACAAGAAAATATAATTAGAAACAAATTTAGATCTGATTTCTTTGTGTTCGTATGTAATGATATGTGCTAAAGCAAATCATGTACAAGTTCAAGCTGACGAGGAAGTAGATTGATGGAAACAGTCAGGCAGGGATAAGTATAGATCCTTGCATACAAAGTGTCACAATAAATATTTTATGCAGGCGTGAATAATACGAAGCGCCAAAACCGGGAATTTTCATAGTTGTCTGTATGGGAAAAAAAAAAGAACTACGCACAGGCAGAGATAGGAGACAAAAAAGGTAACGGACATGTACAGCATACTCACTATATTGTAGCTTTGCGAGTTTGGGGATAAGGCGGAGGGGTGTGTGTGACGTCCTTAACTCTTTGAGCTGTCACATCTGACAGTTTACCTTCACAAATCTTGTTTTCCCTTTATTGTCGTTATGTCTGAAATAGCCCTAGCCAAGGCCCCAGGAAAACAGCAGAAGTCATGCAGTCAGACAGGAGGACAACTGTTGGGCATATTGGACCTGCTAGTGGAAAAAGTAAAAGGGTAAGGCTTTTGACCAACACAACAGGGCACACCATACACAGGAAAATATGTAAAAAATGTTCTGTGCATATTCTACAATACAACCTCCAAATAAACATCTTACTATTTTTAAAATGTTCTACATAGTTTCATGTTTTGAAAATATTTCCTCGCTACTTTACTTCATTCTTTATACTAGGACTTCAGAGCAATGTCTCATTTGTTATAGTCTGTGTTTCATAAAGGAGTATGAACATTGTTTTGTGAATCTTGGGAGCCGAGTTTTAACATGTTTCAAAACTTTTTTCTAAACCATTTTTATCGTTTTGTTTTTATTGTATGAAATTTGAACAAAAATAGTTCGATTCTATGCTCGTCATCATTAATTTATATTATTGAAATACAGACAATATTTCAGTGGTTTAAATGTTACTCTATTAACAAACAGTTAATGATTCGTAAACAAATAAGCACGTCTTCTATAATGATTATATATATAAGTATGTATTATATTTAATTGCAGTGGACAAGACGATGTCTTTTTGGAAATTCCTGCGCAGTGAAATGGCATGTAAAAGAAGGAAACATAATTGAATTCACTGCATAGTTTTACTGAAAAATACTACGGCATTTTGTTGATTATTACTTTAATAATTGTCTTCTCTAAAGAAACCAGCAGTCCGTCCAAAGCTGAAACATCAAAGATGGATGCAAGATCAGCCTTGAGGATACTGTTTTATGCCGCATTTCTGGCCACAAGTCAAGGAGTGAAAGTGAAGAGCTGTAGTAAGTACTGACTACCTCTCTGTTCATTTCTTGGGCTCTTATGTTGCAAAAACCTGCCTTCAGTTGTAAAATATGTTGATTGCCTTTAGGAAAGCAAGAAGATGATTAGAGCAGTGTCCATAGGAAATCAGGTGGAAATACTGAGGAAGGTGAAAATTAATTTTTTCAGATAGGTCAAAGTGGCAAGACTCAGAGAACAATCCAGAAATGATACACTTGAACTAGATGTTTTAGTGTTAACGTTTGGCAGCGGCTGTTACAGTTCATGCATAGAGTTATTCGTCACAATTATTTTGTACGTGGAATTGAAAGTGATTAACTTACATTTACAGACTTGTATGATAATTCCCTCTCTGGATTTATTTACTTAATTAGTTTCAGCTCCTCTTTTGGCCCCTTAAAAAACCTAAGTTTATAATTCAGGCAGGATGTCGCAACATAGGCAGAATAGACCTCCGGATATGCTGAATCAAATTGTATAACATGACGCAAGGGCATTTTTAGAGCAAGACATACTTTAGGAAAAAAAAAGATTTTCCTAACACAGGACTAGCGATCTGCCTCACACATTATTTTAGCCATGATTTCAATTGACACTTTAAATTATGATTAAGTTTATAATGTTCCTTAAATCGTTTCCTTATTTTCTATATAAAGAATTATATACAATGTGCAAAGCAAGGATTAATGTTAATCTGAAACTTTAGAAATTATTTAGGTTTATATGTTTTTTTTAAGCTTTTTTCGCTTTCGCCATGTGTTTTGTCCTTCTCGGACTCATAAAAGTTTAACTTTCGACAAAAAAATGGGTTACTGAATGACGCTTATTTCCTTTCTTTTCTCTTTAAAATTTGTTAAGGTTTTGTATTAAGTGCTCATAATAATAATCAGATAAAAGAAAGCAGATGCAGATGGTAAAGTCTCATACCAAGAGAGAACAGAGCCCACTGACGCATTATTGGAATATAAACATAATATAGAAACTTCCATAATCAACATTTTAGAATAATATAGCTTTCAGTAATAAAGTCTTAATAGAAAATGCGTCTTTGGTGATACGATCTGCTTCATCAGAGATGCATGTTGTTAATTGTATTATTGTTTAAGAATGCATTGCCCAAGTTTATGTACTGGAGAAAGAGAGAAAATGAATTTCAATAATCGCTAATTAAAGGAACCTGGTAAATTAAGGCGCTAAACACGACTTCAAAGCAATCCATCTCATATGTAAATGTTTTGGAAACAAGATCTTTTCAATTTTCTGCTCCTGAATGTTATAATCTCTATTGGAGACTATCCGTGTCAGCGAGTGATTAGTACATAAAGAGCGCTTGAAGTTTTATCCTTGAGAACAATAATACGTGGGCTCTTTTATAGATTACTTACTCTGTTAAACATGATAAGTGGCATAAGAGACATTAATAAGACCTACCCTGATATCTGTAAAGACTGCTCAGTACGACCAAGGATGGATAAAGGGATATATAGTTAACGCCGTATATTAAATAAAATGCTGGAGAACTATGAGTATATCGTAAAGATACACCAAAAATTTTATAAGATACGACAGCAGTATGCATCTTCTGGATACTTGGTGGCTGTTAGGTTCTGTCGGTTCCGACAAAATTGTATTTAATACAAAGGTGCGGGCAGGGGAAAATCTCGTATCATTCTCTTTATCTGATGTGTAATGAGTAATGCAGGACTAACAAGCAGGTGTGCGTTTGTCCAGAGATGTAAGAAACATGTAAAGACACATCATGCAGAGAGTCAAATAGGTAGATTAACATGACATCGTACGTTACAAAAATGCTAAACAAATAGAGAGGCATGAGTAAAAGAGAGAAAGAGAGAGAGAGAGAGAGAGAGAGAGAGAGAGAGAGAGAGAGAGAGAGAGAGAGAGAGAGAGAGAGAGAGGATATGTGAGGAAGGAAAAGAGGAAAAGAATGAAAATAACAAATGAATTAAGTAATAGAGGTATAGAAAAGAGAGAGAGCGAGTAAATTTGTGTATGTAAGAGAGAGAGAGAGAGAGAGAGAGAGAGAGAGAGAGAGAGAGAGAGAGAGAGAGAGAGAGAGAGAGAGAGAGAGAGAGAGAGAGAGAGAGAGAGAGAGAGCAGGGCACAGTAACGAAGTAAAAACATCCATGTGAAGATTTCACCTGCGCAAAAACAATCTGTAACTATAATACATTCTCGATAAACATTCTCCTCTTAACCGCACTGCAGCAAACACTCTGTCATTGTGTTTTCTACATCTGTCTGGACCAGGTAGAGGAACATAAGAGAGTTATGGACTGGCCAGCTTTAAGGTGAACTGAACATAATCACACACCTCAAATCATTCTTAATTTATAATTAAAATACATCCATTATGCAGTAATTAGGGAAAAGGTGGTTGGAGATAGCTCCGGTGTTTTTTTTTTAGTTTTGGCTAAAAATAGCTCTATCTCTCGCTAAATCTTGCGGAACAAGACTTTGGATCCTATATCAAAAAATTATCCGTCTCAGTACCTCTCGACACTTCTCTTTTCCAGAAAAATTATTTCTAGAAGAGACGTTCACCAAGTTGAACAAATTCGAGTTATTCTACGAAGACATAGGAATTACACAGTATAATATTATATGAAACGTACAAAATAGTATAAAAATCTAGCGAAATCAACCCTAATCTAAGCCGTTGCTTGTATATAAAAAAAAAGTTACATCGTCTAATATAAAGCTATGTTGTTTTCACTTGTAGTTTAGCAAAAATAATTTTCCATTTATGTGTCATGACGGTATTGGAGATACTCACTGAAAACTAAAAAAGGTAGTTTTTGTTTACGTCTCTACGTTCTTTTAAACAAAAAATTCGCGGTCCAGTAGAATTCGCATCAGCAGCTTTCATTTGTTTATGTCTCCGAAATCTTCGACAGGATCTTGCAAGAGAGCTTTCTAGCATAGAATAATCTGTCAGTTTTGCAAGAGAGGTTTGTAGCATAGTATAATCTGTCAGTTTTGCAAGAGAGGTTTGTAGCATAGTATAATCTGCCAATCTCGCAAGAGAGGTTTGAAGCATAGTATAATCTGTCAACGTGAAAGATCGACATTTGTGAAACCTAACGAAATGTCATTGATTCCTTCTGGGAATGATTAAAAAAAAATATCCAGTCCGTGTGCTGCATGGTGATACCAAACATTCGAGAGAGGCTTAAAAGAAAGCCAAGAAGACTGCATTTAAAGTTATGGAAGCGCGCTAATGTGTTTTCTGAAAACATAATTATGTGTTTGCTGGCTTATAAAGTTAGTTAGTTTATTGCTTATGCACTTGTACGATTGTTTGCAATGCTGTATTCATATTAATGAAACAAATTCCTGAAGTTCATGGACGTCACGTTGCATGATGGTGGTACGCAGCAATGGTGATAGAGATGGGTGTCCAACTCGGATCTGTCTCAAAAAATTTGGTTATCTTTAACAAAAATTTATTGATGACTGATTGAATTGGAGGTCTACTCTCTATCTCTCGACAGGTGGAAATCCCAGCACTGACATCGTCACAGTTAATTGGTATAACGCTCAACCTGACCCATTGCAAATCCCTGGCGATGTCAGTGTTTCCTCTTCTTTCACTGTCCATCGACCAATCACAGGAGACCTGACTCTTGACGTCACTATCAGCCGGAAGTTGGGGATGATGTGGTTGGATCTGCCATGCGTTAAGACTTCAATGGGAAGACTCGGCAGCTGGTGAGGATGGACACAAGTCCCTATGCTTGCCGTCACGCTTTGGTTGTAGTTATTCTTGTCTCACCTGAATTTGCTCAAATAGATAGTTGCTGGTTGTGCGAGTATTCTTGCGATAAAAAGGCGTGTTTCTATGAGATTGGGCTATCATTAGTGCGGACATGTGAAATAATATTTCAGGGAACCGAGTCCGTTTGTCTCATGAGTAGACCACAAATTGGAATCCTCCAAGTCTGATTTTTTTCTCCGCTCTATTTCATAAAAGTTGCTCTCCAAGTAGACTTTGCTGCCTGGAAAACTTACAGACCAAAACCAGCATAACGCTTGATTATCGACACAAAAGAAAGAGAGGCTAGAATTAAGAAAAGACATTCTTTGGAAGATAATGGAGTACTTTATTTCGTTTATAGGAATAGGACAGCAAAGATAATTGATATTTGCGATAGATGACAAATTTTTCGCCTTTGAAAAGCTGACTAAACTAGTGAGTTTTAAACGGACATGGAGTCCTTATTTTGGAATAGAATTGTGAAAACCTGGATTAGAGACATGACCAAATATTTCTGATCAGACACTTCAGATTTACGGTTTCAAGACTGGGGAGTTAGCTTTTCTGGATTTTACACAGAGGTGGGGTTGAGAGCGTTCTCTACGCAGTGCCTGTAGAAAGCATTCGGGCAGATGTCACATTTTTAGGGCCTTGCCAATACTATAAACCATGACATCACTTTCCCTTTATGATGCTTACTTTCTGGCTCTAAACAGTTTCACGTTCATACGTTCATACACTCAAACCACAAATGAAAAAGCATTAGTTGGTGCATGGATCAAACCCGGTTACAAGTTGAAAATAAGATAATCATAGTTCTGAACAGTATCAGAATTGATAAAGGAAATGTCATTTGAGGCTTAACAACAAAATGCAAAAAGGTGTGGTTCCGAACAGGAGCGTTAGACAGTCTCAGGTGTGTAAATACTTTGAGAGAAGGGTGTTACACAGAAAAGCCGTGTCTAGAATGCTGTTTCCTAAATTTCTCACAGCCTTGCACGAGAAAAAGACAACAGTTATTATTGTCTTGTAATGGTTACTAAATTAGCGGGCCCGTCATGCACAGCTTTGCTCTCGGGCTCTCAGGTCCGAGAACCCGCGGCATGATCCAGCCCTGTCAGCTTTTCTGAGTCAAAACAAAAGTGACTAGATGTAGACTCCAAAGCTGGCTTTATCCCCCAGGATCATGTCGTGCCGTCCGAAGTAGATTGTTCTGTACCAGCAAGCGGGAGAAAGGAAACAGTGCGCTGAAGCAAATGAGAGTATAGGATATACATGTAAATATAGATGTCGCACCCCCTGATATCATCCTGCAAACAAGGACCATAGACATGAAGCGAAACAGGGGTTAATGTTAAATCATTACATGTGTTGAGACTAGATCCATAACAATTATATTTTAAAATGATACATTATTATGTCTTGTCTTTTCACTTCCAGTTTGTTTATCTCATGTTGGGCTTTGGACTAAACCTGTTTTGTTTTTCTCTGTCTGTTGTCATCATTTTGTGAAAACATTGTTAATGATCCAATAAATCTGCGCATGTCTGTAACTAATTTAACCTCTGTTTTGTAGACATTCTGTATTATTTTATGTGACGATGCGCATCAACAGACAACGACTATGAATTTATAATGTCATAAAAATGTCCGCACATGAAAAAAATATCGAACGAAAAGTTTAATATAATTATAAAGAATTTAAACATACCTAAAAATCCCTATGGTAAGCTGATATGAAAAGTAAATCTAAGTCTAAAACGTAATGACATTGCGAAAAAAAGTGCAAAATTCTTGAAGTGCGTGCTTCAGTTGAAATTCGTGCCTTGGTCCTCACCTCTTCGCGACAGGAGTTTAAGTGAAAGACACCAGCCTACAGTAGACATAGTTGTAGAAAAAGTTGGTAGGTTATTTTTAATTGTGGACAATAGTGAACTATTTTATTCGTAATTTTTACAAACTCTAATAGAAGTAAAATACATTTTGTGTTGTATCTGCGAAATTTTCCATCTGGAGTGCTCAATTCACTAAATTTGTGACAACAGTTGACTCCTGTTATAATCTTTGACGCTCTGTTTCAGCTCTTACCACAAGTTCTGCGACTTGCTCTCCCAAGCTAACTCTACAGGATTGTGCCCAAATATTCTGCTAAGCAATAAAATCCCATGCACATGCCCAATCAAGGCTGGTACCTACACCATCCCCCAGACAACCATGAACCTCAACCTGGACTTCCTCCAGCTTCCAACCTCCGTGATCAGTGTAAGTGGACTTTGATAGTTATACGCTGAGAAGATGGCAAAATCTCAGTAACCAAGCTTGATTGGTTCTAACATTTTAATAATTTCGAAAAAATGTTTCAGATGGTTATCGCAGCAGTAACAGAAGAAGTTTCAATAAAAGTAGTGGGAGCAGCTGGAATTCTAGGATTAATAGAACATTAAACAGTAAAAGTTATTTATAGCAATAGCAATCTTGACAAATATTTTCTGAGAAATTGTAGCCAAAGGTAGTTTTACTTCCTTTTTTTCTATTTCAATATTACAAATATACTTCTTTCAGTGAAGAAAATCAGAAGTTAAATGTTTTGGGGTTGTTGTTGTTGTTGTTGTTGTTGTTGTTGTTGTTGTTGTTGTTGTTGTTGTTTTGTAATCTCCTGCGTGTACAAAGAAGCTACTTTAAAGACACCTTGTCATAATGTGCTGGTTTGATATTACTATTGTCTTGATTTGAACAATACAGGAAATTTCAGATAATATGAGGCAAAAAGTTTTAGTGAGCTGAATGCTTTATATGAGAATGTTGCAAAAAATTTCTCAAATTTTTTACCAGCAATCGGTTTAGGCCCGCGCAACTTTTCTTATGATTTCTTGGAATCTTTTCTGTTGCTCTCCACAAGAAAGGCTGAAATATAATCACTTTCAGGAGCTGTCGACCAGTAAGTGTCCAATCGGTCATTTTTCTGCAGAATATCAAAAAAAAAAAAAGACCACAAGTCAAAGCGTACAATTGTCTTCGCCGACTTACAGATTGTCATTGATAGTCGGATTAAGGTCGCATACGGTGTCAGTAGCATAACTTGCGGACGTAAGCTTAAATCAGCCGCTGACAAAATCGATCAAGAAAATCCTTGATTTTATATCGATGGAATATGGGAAAGAAAATATATACGTATATACAATATATATATATATATATATATATATATATATATATATATATATATATATATTTATTTATTATTTCTTTTTTAAAGGCCTTAACAAAAATGTTGTTTGGTTGTTTTATTTTAGCATAGACTTCACTAGAACGCTCGAAACCTTATTCAAATTTATGAAAGTCGAACCAATTTCTCAAATCTCTGTGATCCAGTTAATAGCTTATTTGTCGTATTTTGCTCCACGGAGTTGCGGCGCAATAGCTCAAAACAGCTATTGTTGTTGTTCACTTATGTATATATGCGATTTTCTATGAGTGATTTTCATATATGTGGTATGGCTGTCAAATGCAAAATCAGAATCTGGTGTTTTTCTTTTCCTTCATCCATTAAGCACAGCACGCGATGAGGGGGATCTTTGATTTCTATTTCATATGCCGTACATATACCATTACTACGTAACATAATTCACTTAACCCTATGGCAGTTTCTCCAATCATTATATGCAGAACTTACTATTCCTCATGTGTTGTGTTGCACAGGGCGAGTATCAGACCAGCATCCGCCTCACCGACATGAGCACCATGAAAGAGATCCTCTGCTATGACGTCGATCTGATCATCGCTGATCCTCCGACCAGCAAGACCTTCGGTAGTCTGGGACGCTTCCTCGTCAATCTTTTTGGCTAGAATTGGTAAATGTGTGTGTGCTAGTGTGTATTTTTATGACGGCTCATTGCCTTCCTCTTTTTGTCGTTGAAGTTAAAAGATAACTTGAAAGTTTCTAGTCAAGGGCTGTCCGATGTACTTTCTACAGTGTAAAGTTATTGAGTGTACCATGAGCTTAGATAACTAGATAACACATCTAACTTTGCATGTATCATTTAATGTGGAAATATAGCGACGTCTGTGCATATCCTGATGTTGTTTTTTTTCTCCAGTTTACATTTTACTAATGACGAAGCATAAAGTAAGAGAATTTAATTCCAAATTAAAATTCAACTCTTCCTATAAAACTTATCGACGTTATTCTTTATAGATGCAAAGAAGATTCGAATTTTTAAGTGTAAAAAGCATTAAGAGGTAAAAGTATATAACACTGCTCCCATCGTAAAGAGGTCCTGGCGCAGAAAAGATACAGCATACAGTCTTTGCGAAAATACAGTTGTGTACTTTAAAGTCAAACACTTAGCTTACAGTTGGAATTCGTTCATTTCTAACCTTTATAAAATGTTAACTAAATTTTAAGCCTATGAAATGTGTCATTTTCTTTTAGCTTGTTTGAAGCCTTGAGTGTTTGAGATATTGGGGCATGTAGGACTCAATGCTGTGAATCAGTATGTATTAATGAATAATATTAAAGGAGACAGGATCCAACTTGGTAATGCGGATGTTGCAAGATTGTGTAGACCAAACTTTTTTTTCTCCCTTTTGTCTCATCTAGGCTTAATTGAATGAATCTCATACTGATAAAATAATAAACTTGAATTTTCAAACCTTTTGTTGCTGCCGTCTGTATTTTTTATGCAAGTTTTGTTTGAAACAAGTATGCTCTTTATGTATGCTTATGAAAAACATTAAGCTTTCTTATCATTTGTTGTACCTTATAAATCTACTAAATGTACTATTAGTATTACTTTGGATTTCTGCTCCAAAATTCTTTATGACCCTTCCTTTTCACTGTTCTTTCTCTTGTGTTTTTAAATATTCTACGATAAATCAAAATTACTTCATTACATTTGCAAGTGAAATTGAAGTTGAAAAGATCCTTTTCCCGTATTTTCTGCTTTTCAGCAGATAAATGGATAGGTCTGATGATAAGAAAATTAAAAAATCGAAACAGTGAGATAACCTGTTTTGGTAAAGAAATTTCAAAAGAGAGCTGCATAAGGCATGGCCTAGCATGTGCTCCATTTCTTGCTTTATGAAAGCTATACAAGGCCAAAATATAAATCAAATACATGAGTATATTGCGCTTTGACTAACTTATAATGTGAATTTCCTATTTCCATGGTTGCAAGGTGACTGGAGTTGATTCACCTGCAACGTTTAGCCCAAATCTTTTTATTTTTTGACTGCAGTTATCCGGCAATGTTATCTTTTTGTATAATCTCTCCACCGTTTCTCCTTTAATCATCTAATTCCTTGACCAATCATTACACATAGGTTTTACGGTATTTGCCACTGTCTATGGGAAGTGTCTGCACCATCTTCTAGAAATTTAAATATGGCTAATTTAGCTCATATCTGTTTACCACTTAATATCTTAACTTTGATAAATCCTAAATCGTGGATATAAAAAAAATGTAGGCTTTCATGTTTTATTCATCAACTAATACTATGAACGAAAGTAGCCGAACTCATGTGTTTCAGTTATGAATAAAAGGTCTGGCATAAGCCACCTACCCTTTAAAAAAATCAAATCTAAATTAAAATAATGTAGACCCGCTCCCGCGTACGCAATTTTCTTCCATAAGTCACGAGGTCCACTGTGCTTGCTAATATGGAAGAGAAATGATGTACTAAATAATGTATTATAGAGCGGATGGTGTAATTAAGAGCGCCTAGACATTGCATTTAGTAAAATCTACATTTTTTTTTTAATTTAAAAAATCCAGTTAACGAGATTTTTTTGTAAATCAGTGAAAAGCTTTGCCCTTTATTGTGAAAGGTGAATTTTGTTTTGAGCCTAGAAAGGATGAAAACGAGAGATAATGAGAATGGAAACTGAAAGGTTCGTCCGTCCACAATGGAGAATTGTGAAGGAGAAAAAGGGGAAAATTATAATTAATAAAAAATCAAAATGATGATGTATGAAAATGATATTTGTCGCACAGAAAAATAGCCTTTTCAGTTGAAACATCAGACGATCAAGGCTCTTTAAGTTTAGATAGATCGACATCTTGAATTGAGATCGTTTATGTAGGTCTGCTGGTATTACTTCGATTTTTTTCTTCAATTCCAATCTATGTTAGGCATTTTTAAATTAATGCTCTTCACTTTTTGCATATGATTTTATTTTACAGAAAATGAACAGCATGGAATTCCCTCAATCCATAGACCTTTGGGTACTTTTTGTTTATTCAGGTGTACGTCACTTTAAGACTAGTGTTTAGAACCATCTTTAACATATTTAGATTGGGAAAGTAGAGAAAATTAATATTAATTTTGTTTTCCACCTTTATTACGCGACTTTAGAGTAAAAATGTCTTTTTGAATAGTATCCAATGATACAACTAGAGATTTTAACATGATTTGGTAATTTATACTTTATCTGTTTAAAACGAGGTTGAAAATTGTATAGCTATACTTGATTTCACATCGATGATCGGGAGTTATCTTCCTTACTTTTTCTCTTTATTCCCGTATGCTTGGCAGTTATTAAACTCACACTGTCGTTTATGATTTGCAGACTCCTGCTGTAACAAACTTCGCTTTTGTAGCATTAGTAACATGGGCTGCATTCGAAAGCATACTTAAAAATTCACGAGAATGATTTGTACGAACTTTTCGAAATATCAATTCAATTGGCCTTTAGCATCATTGGTGTCAAAACAGTTACGCTATTTTGTTTGTTATCACCCTGGTTCACCATAGTCAAAAGAAGCACGGGTGTTATCACCTCTTGTCATAGTGAACAATCTATTTGAACCAATAAAATATACAATATATGATAGAAGTATAGAGACCATAGATGTCTTCGCCTCCTTTTATGACACGAATTAAATGCTGAAATCATACTAATGTTTATTTTACCAATTTTGGTGCAGGGTTCACAAAGAGATATAGAGAAAGAGCGAGAGGGAGAGAGAGAGAGAGAGAGAGAGAGAGAGAGAGAGAGAGAGAGAGAGAGAGAGAGAGAGAGAGAGAGAGAGAGAGAGAGAGAGAGAGAGAGAGAGAGAGAGAGAGAGAGAGGGAAAGAGAGAGGGAAAGAGAGAGGGAGAGAGAGGGAGAGAGAGAGAGAGAGAGAGAGAGAGAGAGAGAGAGAGAGAGAGAGAAAGAGAGAAATTATTACCAATGCTTTAATGGTTTATGGTATGCATCGTTCAGAAATTTACTTAGTTTATTTTGAAAATTTAAAAAGTTGCTTTCTTCAACACATTTTAGGACAAAAAAAAAAACCTCCCACAACTTTTCAATTTTTCACGTAGTTGTTTGCGCTTTATATGCAAATGAGAAGAGTAAGCTAAGTTTTGAAAAATCTAAATCTATTTATAGATCCTTTTAAAACATTCTTTATCATGTAGAATTAAATAAATTGGCAGCTATGAATTCCAGCAAAGCAGAGCACTCTTCTGCAAGAATATGCTTCTTATTTGAAGCGTTTAAAACGATCTTTAAATAGAATAGGCAATTAAAGAATTAGCTTATTTTTAATATTGAGCATTGACCATAGACATAAACATAAACAAGCAAATTTCTTTCAAAATTTTTCTAGGTTTCCAAACATTTCTCACTTTTCATATCTGTATGATCTTTGCCTCTTCCTATTTAAATGTCTCACAACCAACCGCGTGTAAAGGCTGATTCATTTTTTTTTTAAATATTTTTTGGCTATCAGTAAGCTGTTGGAGCATACCTCTGTCAAACTATACATTAATTTTGTTAGTTTGTTTATCTATAAACTCATCACCCTCTCTCTGCCTTTGTCTCTGTCTTTCGCCGCTCTCACCCCCCCCTCCCCCCTTTTTTTTCTTTCGGCCTCTCTCTCATCATTCTATCTTTCTCTCTCTCTCTCTCTCTCTCTCTCTCTCTCTCTCTCTCTCTCTCTCTCTCTCTCTCTCTAAGATTCCTTTCTACAATTAGACGAAAAAAAAAAATATTAGATGATACAATTTTATATAAACCCATTGCCATATTGAAAATGAAAACAACTAAACATACAATAATCAAACTGGTCAGTTTTGGCATAGAGCTTCGCTGCTGAAGAACCTGAAGCAAATTTTGAGTGCCCGTAGTGAGCAGAGCTCAAAGTCAACCTCTACATTGCTTAATCATTAGACACATTGATTCCAGACCAGCAAAGAGGCCTAGCAGTAACTGAAGTGAATTACAAAAGACGTGTGATCTGTCTTCGGACAATGTCCGTGAAGATTGAGGTAAAAAAAGTAGTTAACACATAACACACTTTTATGTCTTTGCACATTTTCAAAATTTTCTCGCTCACTTCTCCATTTTGGATCTGCGAGAGAGACGCAGAGGACAATGCTCTTGATACAGACGAATTAAAACTAACACTCTACGGTTTGAAAGCCTTCTGGTGTTAAAATACAATTTTCAAAACTCTTATACGTATCTAGTCAAGTAGATCTATGCTGTGGATCCACAAAGCACAAATTGATTAGTCTAGATTTAATATTTAGCTCCTTTTTTTCAAGTGCAAAACAAATTTGGTGATCAAGCACGTCGTTTGAGGAATATCAGGTGACATACATATCATGTAGAGTAAAGGGCAAGATATCTGTCCGTCGCCCACATATGCTGGATTATGCTTCGTTTTTGTTTGTTTTTTTAAATACTTTAGAATGCTTTACTTTGTTTAGAGTTGGTATATAAAGACTTTCAAAATTATTTTATTCTCTGGTCTCTGTAGAGTAAATGTAAAATTAAATGTAATGCAGGGCCTATAAGTGAACATCGGTTGGCAATTAAAGACTTCTCACGACTTTATAGGTTCTGCTACAACAGTTGCTACTACTACTCGGTAAATTAGCAGATATCGACCCAACTCACGTTAGGCTTCACAATTAAATGTTTCTCGACGAATTCGAAACTTGAAGTTTAGTGGGATTTTAGAGCAACACAAAAATGAAATCTTGAAAAGTGTTTATTTGCGAAGATTAAACCTTCATATTCGTACTCAGCTTATCAAATTCATTTAAAAGAAAAAACAACAAAATTTTAAACTTTGAAGTGAGTTTTTAAAGAAAATAAAGAATGCAACTTACAACTGAAGCCATCAAAATGAGGGGAAAGGAATAGAACTGGAAAGAATAAAAAGCAAAAAGATAGAAAAGCTTCTATGCTGCTCAAGAAGAAAATTGGGGACCAACAAAGATTCAAATTGAAGCGAAAGAAGAAAGCAGTCGTGAACTAACAGATAGGAGAACGCAAGAGAGGGTTTTAAACCAATAGAATTAAAAGGGAGAAAGGAATTGAAGAGGTGGTAGTTAGAAAGATTCAGGAAGAGGAGCTGAATTTTAAAGAATAATGCGAGGAGTCATTAGAAGAGGAAAGCGGAAGATCAGAGAGTAACTGGAACACCTCGAACTTCACGATGCCTTGGAGTGTAAAGTGATGGTTAACATTGGGAGATTGGCATGAATGGTCGAGGACGAGCTCATTAAAAAAAAGGTAGGTGCCATCATTTGGAAGAGATTCAATTTTCCCTAGCCTTATAAAAAAAAATGATTTATTGATCAATTTTTCCACTAAGTTAAGTGCAGCACACATGACATTTTGTTGATTTTACCTTTATCCTATAATATCCTATATATTTTAACTAGATCACGGTTGAAAATAATTTTTCATACCAAAGCAAACCCAAAATCCTATTTTTGTTAGCAACGGTTGTTGTAAATTTACACTTGTAAATTTACACGGTATTGTAAAAGGTAGTCTCTAAAGAATCGCTAAATGGATTTGAGCAAAAAAAAAAAAAAAAACTAAACAAAACAACAAAAGCATGTAAATTTGTCATAACTTCATTTTAACTGTAACGTACTTTAATAATTACGTAATCGCAACAACTTTCACTGCCAAAAAATTCATTAAAGATAAGGTAAGTTTTCTACGGAAGTTTGGGCCTATATCTGTAAATTAACCAATCTAGAATCAAACTTAGCTTCGTTAAGTCAGCTGCAGCTTCAACGTGCTGGGCAATTGTCGGGTCATCCAGGAAAACATTTCCACGTCCGTCCATTTCCTTCTAAGCACACGACATGACAAATCTCTCCAATGAAGATGGTGGTGGTGGTGGTGGTGGTAGTAGTAGTAGTAGTGGTAGTAGTAGTAGTAGTAGTAGTAGTAGTAGTAGTAGTAGTAGTAGTAGTAGTAGTAGTAGTAGTAGTAGTAGTGGTAATAGTAGTAGTAGTAGTAGTAGTAGTAGTAGTAGTAGTAGTAGTAGTAGTAGTAGTAGTAGTAGTAGTAGTAGTAGTAGTGGTAGTGGTAGTGGTGGTGGTGGTGGTGGTAGTAGTAGTGGTGGTGTTGGTAGTAGTAGTAGTAGTGGTAGTAGTAGTAGTAGTAGTAGTAGTAGTAGTAGTAGTAGTAGTAGTAGTAGTAGTAGTAGTAGTAGTAGTAGTAGTAGTAGTAGTAGCAGTAGAAGTTATAGTAGTAAAAGTGGTAGTAGTAGAAGTGGTAGTGGTAGTGGTAGTAGTGGTGGTGGTAGTGGTGGTGGTAGTGGTGGTAGTGGTGGTAGTAGTGGTAGTAGTGGTGGTAGTGGTAGTGGTAGTGGTAGTAGGATATTATTGCAGTTATCGGCAAAACTCACTTGATAAGCTGAGTACGAATATGAAGGTTTAATCTTCGCAAATAAACACTTTTCAAGATTTCATTTTTGTGTTGCTCTAAAATCCCACTAAACTTCAAGTTTCGAATTCGTCGAGAAACATTTAATTGTGAAGCCTAACGTGAGTTGGGTCGATATCTGCTAATTTACCAAGTAGTAGTAGCAACTGTTGTAGCAGAACCTATAAAGCCGTGAGAAGTCTTTAATTGCCAACCGATGTTCACTTATAGGCCCTGCATTACATTTAATTTTACATTTACTCTACAGAGACCAGAGAATAAAATAATTTTGAAAGTCTTTATATACCAACTCTAAACAAAGTAAAGCATTCTAAAGTATTTAAAAAAACAAACAAAAACGAAGCATAATCCAGCATATGTGGGCGACGGACAGATATCTTGCCCTTTACTCTACATGATATGTATGTCACCTGATATTCCTCAAACGACGTGCTTGATCACCAAATTTGTTTTGCACTTGAAAAAAAGGAGCTAAATATTAAATCTAGACTAATCAATTTGTGCTTTGTGGATCCACAGCATAGATCTACTTGACTAGATACGTATAAGAGTTTTGAAAATTGTATTTTAACACCAGAAGGCTTTCAAACCGTAGAGTGTTAGTTTTAATTCGTCTGTATCAAGAGCATTGTCCTCTGCGTCTCTCTCGCAGATCCAAAATGGAGAAGTGAGCGAGAAAATTTTGAAAATGTGCAAAGACATAAAAGTGTGTTATGTGTTAACTACTTTTTTTTTACCTCAATCTTCACGGACATTGTCCGAAGACAGATCACACGTCTTTTGTAATTCACTTCAGTTACTGCTAGGCCTCTTTGCTGGTCTGGAATCAATGTGTCTAATGATTAAGCAATGTAGAGGTTGACTTTGAGCTCTGCTCACTACGGGCACTCAAAATTTGCTTCAGGTTCTTCAGCAGCGAAGCTCTATGCCAAAACTGACCAGTTTGATTATTGTATGTTTAGTTGTTTTCATTTTCAATATGGCAATGGGTTTATATAAAATTGTATCATCTAATATTTTTTTTTTTCGTCTAATTGTAGAAAGGAATCTTAGAGAGAGAGAGAGAGAGAGAGAGAGAGAGAGAGAGAGAGAGAGAGAGAGAGAGAGAGAAAGATAGAATGATGAGAGAGAGGCCGAAAGAAAAAAAAGGGGGGAGGGGGGGGGTGAGAGAGGGGAAAGACAGAGACAAAGGCAGAGAGAGGGTGATGAGTTTATAGATAAACAAACTAACAAAATTAATGTATAGTTTGACAGAGGTATGCTCCAACAGCTTACTGATAGCCAAAAAATATTTAAAAAAAAAATGAATCAGCCTTTACACGCGGTTGGTTGTGAGACATTTAAATAGGAAGAGGCAAAGATCATACAGATATGAAAAGTGAGAAATGTTTGGAAACCTAGAAAAATTTTGAAAGAAATTTGCTTGTTTATGTTTATGTCTATGGTCAATGCTCAATATTAAAAATAAGCTAATTCTTTAATTGCCTATTCTATTTAAAGATCGTTTTAAACGCTTCAAAAAAGAAGCATATTCTTGCAGAAGAGTGCTCTGCTTTGCTGGAATTCATAGCTGCCAATTTATTTAATTCTACATGATAAAGAATGTTTTAAAAGGATCTATAAATAGATTTAGATTTTTCAAAACTTAGCTTACTCTTCTCATTTGCATATAAAGCGCAAACAACTACGTGAAAAATTGAAAAGTTGTGGGAGGTTTTTTTTTTTTGTCCTAAAATGTGTTGAAGAAAGCAACTTTTTAAATTTTCAAAATAAACTAAGTAAATTTCTGAACGATGCATACCATAAACCATTAAAGCATTGGTAATAATTTCTCTCTTTCTCTCTCTCTCTCTCTCTCTCTCTCTCTCTCTCTCTCTCTCTCTCTCTCTCTCTCTCTCTCCCTCTCTCTCCCTCTCTCTTTCCCTCTCTCTTTCCCTCTCTCTCTCTCTCTCTCTCTCTGTCTGTCTGTCTGTCTCTCTCTCTCTCTCTCTCTCTCTCTCTCTCTCTCTCTCTCTCTCTCTCTCTCTCTCTCTCTCTCTCCCTCTCGCTCTTTCTCTATATCTCTTTGTGAACCCTGCACCAAAATTGGTAAAATAAACATTAGTATGGTTTCAGCATTTAATTCGTGTCATAAAAGGAGGCGAAGACATCTATGGTCTCTATACTTCTATCATATATTGTATATTTTATTGGTTCAAATAGATTGTTCACTATGACAAGAGGTGATAACACCCGTGCTTCTTTTGACTATGGTGAACCAGGGTGATAACAAACAAAATAGCGTAACTGTTTTGACACCAATGATGCTAAAGGCCAATTGAATTGATATTTCGAAAAGTTCGTACAAATCATTCTCGTGAATTTTTAAGTATGCTTTCGAATGCAGCCCATGTTACTAATGCTACAAAAGCGAAGTTTGTTACAGCAGGAGTCTGCAAATCATAAACGACAGTGTGAGTTTAATAACTGCCAAGCATACGGGAATAAAGAGAAAAAGTAAGGAAGATAACTCCCGATCATCGATGTGAAATCAAGTATAGCTATACAATTTTCAACCTCGTTTTAAACAGATAAAGTATAAATTACCAAATCATGTTAAAATCTCTAGTTGTATCATTGGATACTATTCAAAAAGACATTTTTACTCTAAAGTCGCGTAATAAAGGTGGAAAACAAAATTAATATTAATTTTCTCTACTTTCCCAATCTAAATATGTTAAAGATGGTTCTAAACACTAGTCTTAAAGTGACGTACACCTGAATAAACAAAAAGTACCCAAAGGTCTATGGATTGAGGGAATTCCATGCTGTTCATTTTCTGTAAAATAAAATCATATGCAAAAAGTGAAGAGCATTAATTTAAAAATGCCTAACATAGATTGGAATTGAAGAAAAAAATCGAAGTAATACCAGCAGACCTACATAAACGATCTCAATTCAAGATGTCGATCTATCTAAACTTAAAGAGCCTTGATCGTCTGATGTTTCAACTGAAAAGGCTATTTTTCTGTGCGACAAATATCATTTTCATACATCATCATTTTGATTTTTTATTAATTATAATTTTCCCCTTTTTCTCCTTCACAATTCTCCATTGTGGACGGACGAACCTTTCAGTTTCCATTCTCATTATCTCTCGTTTTCATCCTTTCTAGGCTCAAAACAAAATTCACCTTTCACAATAAAGGGCAAAGCTTTTCACTGATTTACAAAAAAATCTCGTTAACTGGATTTTTTAAATTAAAAAAAAAAAATGTAGATTTTACTAAATGCAATGTCTAGGCGCTCTTAATTACACCATCCGCTCTATAATACATTATTTAGTACATCATTTCTCTTCCATATTAGCAAGCACAGTGGACCTCGTGACTTATGGAAGAAAATTGCGTACGCGGGAGCGGGTCTACATTATTTTAATTTAGATTTGATTTTTTTAAAGGGTAGGTGGCTTATGCCAGACCTTTTATTCATAACTGAAACACATGAGTTCGGCTACTTTCGTTCATAGTATTAGTTGATGAATAAAACATGAAAGCCTACATTTTTTTTATATCCACGATTTAGGATTTATCAAAGTTAAGATATTAAGTGGTAAACAGATATGAGCTAAATTAGCCATATTTAAATTTCTAGAAGATGGTGCAGACACTTCCCATAGACAGTGGCAAATACCGTAAAACCTATGTGTAATGATTGGTCAAGGAATTAGATGATTAAAGGAGAAACGGTGGAGAGATTATACAAAAAGATAACATTGCCGGATAACTGCAGTCAAAAAATAAAAAGATTTGGGCTAAACGTTGCAGGTGAATCAACTCCAGTCACCTTGCAACCATGGAAATAGGAAATTCACATTATAAGTTAGTCAAAGCGCAATATACTCATGTATTTGATTTATATTTTGGCCTTGTATAGCTTTCATAAAGCAAGAAATGGAGCACATGCTAGGCCATGCCTTATGCAGCTCTCTTTTGAAATTTCTTTACCAAAACAGGTTATCTCACTGTTTCGATTTTTTAATTTTCTTATCATCAGACCTATCCATTTATCTGCTGAAAAGCAGAAAATACGGGAAAAGGATCTTTTCAACTTCAATTTCACTTGCAAATGTAATGAAGTAATTTTGATTTATCGTAGAATATTTAAAAATACAAGAGAAAGAACAGTGAAAAGGAAGGGTCATAAAGAATTTTGGAGCAGAAATCCAAAGTAATACTAATAGTACATTTAGTAGATTTATAAGGTACAACAAATGATAAGAAAGCTTAATGTTTTTCATAAGCATACATAAAGAGCATACTTGTTTCAAACAAAACTTGCATAAAAAATACAGACGGCAGCAACAAAAGGTTTGAAAATTCAAGTTTATTATTTTATCAGTAAGAGATTCATTTAATTAAGCCTAGATGAGACAAAAGGGAGAAAAAAAAGTTTGGTCTACACAATCTTGCAACATCCGCATTACCAAGTTGGATCCTGTCTCCTTTAATATTATTCATTAATACATACTGATTCACAGCATTGAGTCCTACATGCCCCAATATCTCAAACACTCAAGGCTTCAAACAAGCTAAAAGAAAATGACACATTTCATAGGCTTAAAATTTAGTTAACATTTTATAAAGGTTAGAAATGAACGAATTCCAACTGTAAGCTAAGTGTTTGACTTTAAAATACACAACTGTATCTTCGCAAAGACTGTATGCTGTATCTTTTCTGCGCCAGGACCTCTTTACGATGGGAGCAGTGTTATATACTTTTACCTCTTAATGCTTTTTACACTTAAAAATTCGAATCTTCTTTGCATCTATAAAGAATAACGTCGATAAGTTTTATAGGAAGAGTTGAATTTTAATTTGGAATTAAATTCTCTTACTTTATGCTTCGTCATTAGTAAAATGTAAACTGGAGAAAAAAAACAACATCAGGATATGCACAGACGTCGCTATATTTCCACATTAAATGATACATGCAAAGTTAGATGTGTTATCTAGTTATCTAAGCTCATGGTACACTCAATAACTTTACACTGTAGAAAGTACATCGGACAGCCCTTGACTAGAAACTTTCAAGTTATCTTTTAACTTCAACGACAAAAAGAGGAAGGCAATGAGCCGTCATAAAAATACACACTAGCACACACACACATTTACCAATTCTAGCCAAAAAGATTGACGAGGTAGCGTCCCAGACTACCGAAGGTCTTGCTGGTCGGAGGGTCAGCGATGGTCAGATCGACGTCATAGCAGAGGATCTCTTTCATGGTGCTCATGTCTGTGAGGCGGATGCTGGTCTGATACTCGCCCTGTGCAACACAACATATGAGGAATAGTAAGTTCTGCATATAATGATTGGAGAAACTGCCATAGGGTTAAGTGAATTATGTTACGTAGTAATGGTATATGTACGGCATATGAAATAGAAATCAAAGATCCCCCTCATCGCGTGCTGTGCTTAATGGATGAAGGAAAAGAAAAACACCAGATTCTGATTTTGCATTTGACAGCCATACCACATATATGAAAATCACTCATAGAAAATCGCATATATACATAAGTGAACAACAACAATAGCTGTTTTGAGCTATTGCGCCGCAACTCCGTGGAGCAAAATACGACAAATAAGCTATTAACTGGATCACAGAGATTTGAGAAATTGGTTCGACTTTCATAAATTTGAATAAGGTTTCGAGCGTTCTAGTGAAGTCTATGCTAAAATAAAACAACCAAACAACATTTTTGTTAAGGCCTTTAAAAAAGAAATAATAAATAAATATATATATATATATATATATATATATTGTATATACGTATATATTTTCTTTCCCATATTCCATCGATATAAAATCAAGGATTTTCTTGATCGATTTTGTCAGCGGCTGATTTAAGCTTACGTCCGCAAGTTATGCTACTGACACCGTATGCGACCTTAATCCGACTATCAATGACAATCTGTAAGTCGGCGAAGACAATTGTACGCTTTGACTTGTGGTCTTTTTTTTTTTTTTGATATTCTGCAGAAAAATGACCGATTGGACACTTACTGGTCGACAGCTCCTGAAAGTGATTATATTTCAGCCTTTCTTGTGGAGAGCAACAGAAAAGATTCCAAGAAATCATAAGAAAAGTTGCGCGGGCCTAAACCGATTGCTGGTAAAAAATTTGAGAAATTTTTTGCAACATTCTCATATAAAGCATTCAGCTCACTAAAACTTTTTGCCTCATATTATCTGAAATTTCCTGTATTGTTCAAATCAAGACAATAGTAATATCAAACCAGCACATTATGACAAGGTGTCTTTAAAGTAGCTTCTTTGTACACGCAGGAGATTACAAAACAACAACAACAACAACAACAACAACAACAACAACAACAACAACCCCAAAACATTTAACTTCTGATTTTCTTCACTGAAAGAAGTATATTTGTAATATCAAAATAGAAAAAAAGGAAGTAAAACTACCTTTGGCTACAATTTCTCAAAAAATATTTGTCAAGATTGCTATTGCTATAAATAACTTTTACTGTTTAATGTTCTATTAATCCAAGAATTCCAGCTGCTCCCACTACTTTTATTGAAACTTCTTCTGTTACTGCTGCGATAACCATCTGAAACATTTTTTCGAAATTATTAAAATGTTAGAACCAATCAAGCTTGGTTACTGAGATTTTGCCATCTTCTCAGCGTATAACTATCAAAGTCCACTTACACTGATCACGGAGGTTGAAAGCTGGAGGAAGTCCAGGTTGAGGTTCATGGTTGTCTGGGGGATGGTGTAGGTACCAGCCTTGATTGGGCATGTGCATGGGATTTTATTGCTTAGCAGAATATTTGGGCACAATCCTGTAGAGTTAGCTTGGGAGAGCAAGTCGCAGAACTTGTGGTAAGAGCTGAAACAGAGCGTCAAAGATTATAACAGGAGTCAACTGTTGTCACAAATTTAGTGAATTGAGCACTCCAGATGGAAAATTTCGCAGATACAACACAAAATGTATTTTATTTCTATTAGAGTTTGTAAAAATTACGAATAAAATAGTTCACTATTGTCCACAATTAAAAATAACCTACCAACTTTTTCTACAACTATGTCTACTGTAGGCTGGTGTCTTTCACTTAAACTCCTGTCGCGAAGAGGTGAGGACCAAGGCACGAATTTCAACTGAAGCACGCACTTCAAGAATTTTGCACTTTTTTTCGCAATGTCATTACGTTTTAGACTTAGATTTACTTTTCATATCAGCTTACCATAGGGATTTTTAGGTATGTTTAAATTCTTTATAATTATATTAAACTTTTCGTTCGATATTTTTTTCATGTGCGGACATTTTTATGACATTATAAATTCATAGTCGTTGTCTGTTGATGCGCATCGTCACATAAAATAATACAGAATGTCTACAAAACAGAGGTTAAATTAGTTACAGACATGCGCAGATTTATTGGATCATTAACAATGTTTTTACAAAATGATGACAACAGACAGAGAAAAACAAAGCAGGTTTAGTCCAAAATCCAACATGAGATAAACAAACTGGAAGTGAAAAGACAAGACATAATAATGTATCATTTTAAAATATAATTGTTATGGATCTAGTCTCAACACATGTAATGATTTAACATTAACCCCTGTTTCGCTTCATGTCTATGGTCCTTGTTTGCAGGATGATATCAGGGGGTGCGACATCTATATTTACATGTATATCCTATACTCTCATTTGCTTCAGCGCACTGTTTCCTTTCTCCCGCTTGCTGGTACAGAACAATCTACTTCGGACGGCACGACATGATCCTGGGGGATAAAGCCAGCTTTGGAGTCTACATCTAGTCACTTTTGTTTTGACTCAGAAAAGCTGACAGGGCTGGATCATGCCGCGGGTTCTCGGACCTGAGAGCCCGAGAGCAAAGCTGTGCATGACGGGCCCGCTAATTTAGTAACCATTACAAGACAATAATAACTGTTGTCTTTTTCTCGTGCAAGGCTGTGAGAAATTTAGGAAACAGCATTCTAGACACGGCTTTTCTGTGTAACACCCTTCTCTCAAAGTATTTACACACCTGAGACTGTCTAACGCTCCTGTTCGGAACCACACCTTTTTGCATTTTGTTGTTAAGCCTCAAATGACATTTCCTTTATCAATTCTGATACTGTTCAGAACTATGATTATCTTATTTTCAACTTGTAACCGGGTTTGACCCATGCACCAATTAATGCTTTTTCATTTGTGGTTTGAGTGTATGAACGTATGAACGTGAAACTGTTTAGAGCCAGAAAGTAAGCATCATAAAGGGAAAGTGATGTCATGGTTTATAGTATTGGCAAGGCCCTAAAAATGTGACATCTGCCCGAATGCTTTCTACAGGCACTGCGTAGAGAACGCTCTCAACCCCACCTCTGTGTAAAATCCAGAAAAGCTAACTCCCCAGTCTTGAAACCGTAAATCTGAAGTGTCTGATCAGAAATATTTGGTCATGTCTCTAATCCAGGTTTTCACAATTCTATTCCAAAATAAGGACTCCATGTCCGTTTAAAACTCACTAGTTTAGTCAGCTTTTCAAAGGCGAAAAATTTGTCATCTATCGCAAATATCAATTATCTTTGCTGTCCTATTCCTATAAACGAAATAAAGTACTCCATTATCTTCCAAAGAATGTCTTTTCTTAATTCTAGCCTCTCTTTCTTTAGTGTCGATAATCAAGCGTTATGCTGGTTTTGGTCTGTAAGTTTTCCAGGCAGCAAAGTCTACATGGAGAGCAACTTTTATGAAATAGAGCGGAGAAAAAAATCAGACTTGGAGGATTCCAATTTGTGGTCTACACATGAGACAAACGGACTCGGTTCCCTGAAATATTATTTCACATGTCCGCACTAATGATAGCCCAATCTCATAGAAACACGCCTTTTTATCGCAAGAATACTCGCACAACCAGCAACTATCTATTTGAGCAAATTCAGGTGAGACAAGAATAACTACAACCAAAGCGTGACGGCAAGCATAGGGACTTGTGTCCATCCTCACCAGCTGCCGAGTCTTCCCATTGAAGTCTTAACGCATGGCAGATCCAACCACATCATCCCCAACTTCCGGCTGATAGTGACGTCAAGAGTCAGGTCTCCTGTGATTGGTCGATGGACAGTGAAAGAAGAGGAAACACTGACATCGCCAGGGATTTGCAATGGGTCAGGTTGAGCGTTATACCAATTAACTGTGACGATGTCAGTGCTGGGATTTCCACCTGTCGAGAGATAGAGAGTAGACCTCCAATTCAATCAGTCATCAATAAATTTTTGTTAAAGATAACCAAATTTTTTGAGACAGATCCGAGTTGGACACCCATCTCTATCACCATTGCTGCGTACCACCATCATGCAACGTGACGTCCATGAACTTCAGGAATTTGTTTCATTAATATGAATACAGCATTGCAAACAATCGTACAAGTGCATAAGCAATAAACTAACTAACTTTATAAGCCAGCAAACACATAATTATGTTTTCAGAAAACACATTAGCGCGCTTCCATAACTTTCAATGCAGTCTTCTTGGCTTTCTTTTAAGCCTCTCTCGAATGTTTGGTATCACCATGCAGCACACGGACTGGATATTTTTTTTAATCATTCCCAGAAGGAATCAATGACATTTCGTTAGGTTTCACAAATGTCGATCTTTCACGTTGACAGATTATACTATGCTTCAAACCTCTCTTGCGAGATTGGCAGATTATACTATGCTACAAACCTCTCTTGCAAAACTGACAGATTATACTATGCTACAAACCTCTCTTGCAAAACTGACAGATTATACTATGCTACAAACCTCTTTTGCAAAACTGACAGATTATACTATGCTAGAAAGCTCTCTTGCAAAACTGACAGATTATTCTATGCTAGAAAGCTCTCTTGCAAGATCCTGTCGAAGATTTCGGAGACATAAACAAATGAAAGCTGCTGATGCGAATTCTACTGCACCGCGAATTTTTTGTTTAAAAGAACGTAGAGACGTAAACAAAAACTACCTTTTTTAGTTTCCAGTGAGTATCTCCAATACCGTCATGACACATAAATGGAAAATTATTTTTGCTAAACTACAAGTGAAAACAACATAGCTTTATATTAGACGATGTAACTTTTTTTGTTTATACAAGCAACGGCTTAGATTAGGGTTGTGATTTCGCTAGATTTTTATACAATTTTGTACGTTGCATATAATATTATACTGTGTAATTCCTATGTCTTCGTAGAATAACTCGATTTGTTTAACTTGGTGAACGTCTCTTCTAGAAATATTTTTTTCTGGAAAAGAGAAGTGTCGAGCGGTACTGAGACGGATAATTTTTTGATATAGGATCCAAAGTCTTGTTCCGCAAGATTTAGCAAGAGAGAGAGAGAGAGAGAGAGAGAGAGAGAGAGAGAGAGAGAGAGAGAGAGAGAGAGAGAGAGAGAGAGAGAGAGAGAGAGAGAGAGAGAGAGAGAGAGCTATTTTTAGCCAAAACTAAAAAAAAACACGGGAGCTATCTCCAACCACCTTTTCCCTAATTACTGGATAATGGATGTATTTTAATTATAAATTAAGAATGACGAGGTGTGTGATTATTTTCAGTTCACCTTTAAGCTGGCAAGTCCATAACTCTCTTATGTTCGTCTACCTGGTCCAGACAGATGTAGAAAACACAATGACAGAGTGTTTGCTGCAGTGCTGTTAAGAGGAGAATGTTTATCGAGAATGTATTATAGTTACAGATTGTTTTTGTGCAGGTGAAATCTTCATATGGATGTTTTTACTTCGTCATTGAGGCATGCTCTCTCTCTCTCTCTCTCTCTCTCTCTCTCTCTCTCTCTCTCTCTCTCTCTCTCTCTCTCTCTCTCTCTCTCTCTCTCTCTCTCTCTCTCTTCCTCCCGCTCTCTCTCTTTCTCTCTTACATACTCAAACTTACTCGCTTTCTCTCTTTTCTATACCTCTATCACTCAATTCATTTGTTATTTTCATTATTTTCCTCTTTCCTTTCGTCACATATGCTCTTTTTTCACTCTCTCTCTCTCTCTCTCTCTCTCTCTCTCTCTCTCTCTCTCTCTCTCTCTCTCTCTTTCTTTCTCTCTTAAATACACAAACTTACTCGCTTTCTCTCTTTTCGTCACATATCCTCTTTCTCACTCTCTCTCTTTCTCTCTCTCTCTCTCTCTCTCTCTCTCTCTCTCTCTCTTTCTCACTTTTACTCATGCCTCTCTATCTGTTTAGCATTTTTGTAACGTACGATGTCATGTTAATCTACCTATTTGACTCTCTGCATGATGTGTCTTTACATGTTTCTTACATCTCTGGACAAACGGACACCTGCTTGTTAGTCCTGCATTACTCGTTACACATCAGATAAAGAGAATGATACGAGATTTTCTCCTGCCCGCATCTTTGTATTAAATACAATTTTGTCGGAACCAACAGAACCTAACAGTCACCAAGTATCCAAAAGATGCATACTGCTGGCGTATCTTATAAAACTTTTGGTGTATCTTTACGATATACTCATAGTTCTCCAGCATTTTATTTAATATACGGCGCTAACTATATCCCCTTATCCATCCTTGGTCGTACTGAGCAGTCTTTACAGATATCAGGGTAGGTCTTATTAATGTCTCTTATGCCACATATCATGTTTAACACAGTAAGTAATCTATAAAAGAGCCCACGTATTATTGTTCTCAAGGATAAAACTTCAAGCGCTCTTTATCTCCTAATCACTCGCTGACACGGATAGTCTCCAATAGAGATTATAACATTCAGGAGCAGAAAATTGAAAAGATCTTGTTTCCAAAACATTTACATATGAGATGGATTGCTTTGAAGTCGTGTTTAGCGCCTTAATTTACCAGGTTCCTTTAATTAGCGATTATTGAAATTCATTTTCTCTCTTTCTCCAGTACATAAACTTGGGCAATATAAACAATAATACAATTAACAACATGCATCTCTGATGAAGCAGATCGTATCACCAAAGACGCATTTTCTATTAAGACTTTATTGCTGAAAGCTATATTATTCTAAAATGTTGATTATGGAAGTTTCTATATTATGTTTATATTCCAATAATGCGTCAGTGGGCTCTGTTCTATCTTGGTATGAGACTTTACCATCTGCATCTGCTTTCTTTTATCTGATCATTATTATGAACACTTTATACAATACCTTAGCAAATTTATCATGCAAAAATTTTAAAGAGAAAAGAAAGGAATTAAGCGTCATTCAGTAACCCATTTCTTTGTCGAAAGTTAAACTTTTATGAGTCCGAGAGGGACAAAACACATGGCGAAAGAGGAAAAAGCTTTTAAAAAAAACATATGAACCTAAATAAATTCCAAAGTTTCAGATCAACTTAATCTTTGCTTTGCACATTGTATATAATTTTTTATATAGAAAATAAGGAAACGATATAAGGAACATTATAAACTTAATCATGGTTTAAAGTGTCAATTGAAATCATGGCTAAAATAATGTCTGAGGCAGATCGCTAGTCCTGTGTTAGGAAAGTCTTTTTTCCTAAAGTATGTCTATGCTGTAAAAATGCCCTTGCGTCATGTTATACAATTTGATTCAGCATATCCGGAGGTCTATTCTGCCTATGTTGCGACATCCTGCCTGAATTATAAACTTAGGTTTTTTAAGGGACCAAAAGAGGAGCTGAAACTAATTAAGTAAATAAACACAGAGAGGGGAATTATCATACAAGTCTGTAAATATAAGTTAATCACTTTCAATTCCACCGTAACGTACAAAATAATTGAAACGAATAACTCTATGCATGAACTATAACAGCAGCTGCCAAACGTTAACACTAAAACATCTAGTTCAAGTGTATTATTTCTGGATCGTTCTCAGAGTGTGGCCGCTTTGACCTATCTGAAAAAATTAATTTTCACCTTCCTCAGTATTTCCACCTGATTTCCTATGGACACTGCTCTAATCATCTTCTTGCTTTCCTAAAGGCAATCAACATATTTTACAACTTAAGGCAGGTTTTTGCAAAATAAGAGCCCAAGAAATGAACAGAGAGGTAGTCAGTACTTACTACAGCTCTTCACTTTCACTCCTTGACTTGTGGCCAGAAATGCGGCATAAAACAGTATCCTCAAAGCTGATCTTGCATCCATCTTTGATGTTTTAGCTTTGGACAGACTGCTGGTTTCTTTAGAGAAGACAATTATTAAAGTAATAATCAACAAAATGCCGTAGTATTTTTCTGTAAAACTATGCAGTGAATTCAATTATGTTTCCTTCTTTTACATGTCATTTCACTGCGCAGGAATTTCCAAAAAGACATCGTCTTGTCCACTGCAATTAAATATAATACATACTTATATATATATAATCATTATAGAAGACGTGCTTATTTGTTTACGAATCATAAACTGTGTGTTAATAGAGTAACATTTAAACCACTGAAATATTGTCTGTATTTCAATAATATAAATTAATGATGGCGAGCATAGAATCGAACTATTTTTTTTTCAAATTTCATACAATAAAAACAAAACGACAAAAACGGTTTAGAAAAAAGTTTTGAAACATGTTAAAACTCGGCTCCCAAGATTCACAAAACAATATTCATACTCCTCTATGAAACACAGACTATAACAGTTGAGACATTGCTCTGAAGTCCTAGTATAAAGAATGAAGTAAAGTAACGAGGAAATATTTTCAAAACATGAAACTAAGTAGAAAATTTTAAAAATAGTAAGATGTTTATTTGGAGGTTGTATTGTAGAATATGCACAGAACATTTATTACATATTTTCCTGTGTATGGTGTGCCCTGTTGTGTTGGCCAAAAGTCTTACCCTTTTACTTTTTCCACTAGCAGGTCCAATATGTCCAACAGTTCTCCTTCTGTCTGACTGCATGACTTCTGCTGTTTTCCTGGGGCCTTGGCTAGGGCTATTTCAGACATACCGACAATAAAGGGAAAACAAGATTTGTGAAAGTAAACTGTCAGATGTGACAGCTCAAAGAGTTAAGGACGTCACACACACCCCTCCGCCTTATCCCCAAACTCGCAAAGCTACAATATAGTGAGTATGCTGTACATGTCCGTTACCTTTTTTGTCTCCTATCTCTGCCTGTGCGTAGTTCTTTTTTTTCCCATACAGACAACTATGAAAATTCCCGGTTTTGGCGCTTCGTATTATTCACGCCTGCATAAAATATTTATTGTGATACTTTGTATGCAAGGATCTATACTTATCCCTGCCTGACTGTTTCCATCAATCTACTTCCTCGTCAGCTTGAACTTGTACATAATTTGCTTTAGCACATATCATTACATACGAACACAAACAAATCAGATCTAAATTTGTTTCAATTATATTTTCTTGTGGTAAAATGTATAGTGACTTTCAAGACATTTTCATTCTTATGAATGCTTCTCGAAAGGTTCTATAGTATGCCTTCATACATTGTCGGTTCATTAACCTATAGAATTATTTTTTGCAACCTCATAGCGAAGTGCTATCTGGAGAAAAATAGAGTATTGCTCTCTCGTTTGACTCGAGGGAAAAAACTTATCAAATCGTACACAATTGCGCCACTGTCTCAGTTTTATTGTTGACATCAAGCGATAGTATCTACACCGAGTAGAAGCACTGACACCAGTGACAATGGATAGGTGTGGGGAAATGAAGACAAGTATAAGTACATCACATAAAGACATAAAGATATTGTCTATCGCTCCCATCTCTCCTCCTACCCATTCTTTTATTGCCTGTCTATCTTTCTGTTAACTTTTAGCCTTTCTCCTCATTTTTCTCATATCCATTTCCCCATTTTGTGCCTATTTCTCCCGTGATGTTCAGCCCTTCTCATCTTATCTCCTATCCAAAATTTCTTTTCCTGTTTTTTCATATGATGTCGGGATGACGGAACATGTTCATTGATTTGGGTATCTTAGTTTTCTGAAATTGGTGAGGCAGCAAGAATTGGCTATAAATAAGTTTAATGGTTACATATTTGTTGCTTTTTTTTTATTTCACCAAAATTTCTAGCTTTGCCTGATTTAAACTACTGACAAACGCGTGGAGACCTCATACGGACTAATCTTAGATTTGATACAACAATTAATGCAAATTCACGAGAGCCAGTCACAGGAAAAGTGAAAAGAAGAGATAGAGATCGTCGCGTAGGAGGTCAAAGTAAGAAAATTAGTGGCTAGGGGCCATGAACCAGAGGGAAACAGAATAACTATTTCAAGCCATCGGATAAAGAAAATCAAGAGGAAATCAGAAAGAGAAGTCATAGACACTATCACGATTTAACACCGATTTGAGGAAAACAGAATTAAGCTAAAGGAAGACTTGGATAGAGGGAAAAAAGAGTAAAAAAATTAGAGGTCGCTGTTTTAAGCAAAAAAGGTAGTGGAGCAATGGAGGCAGTCGTGTAGAAAATAACGGAAGGGAAAGAATAGAGATCACCAAGTAGGAAGAAAAAGGAAGAGAAGGTCTAGTTGCCACAAAGATAAAGATAATTGGAGAGAACTATTAAAAGCCATCGGATAGAAGAAAAAAAGGAAGATTGGAGGCAATTGGTTCGAGAACAACAAAAGAAAGCTAATGGAAATCAGCGGATAGAGGAAATGGAAGATAAGGGATAAGAATCACAGGATAGGAGAAAGATAAAACAAAAAAGAGGCCGCTTACTTGAGAATAACAAATCATAACTAATAGAAGTCATAAGACGCAGGAAAAAAGGTGGAGTAAATTGGAGGCCACACATTCGAGGAAAACAGAGAGAACTAATCAAAGCCGTTAGAATTTTTTTTTAATACCTTCACGCTCAATATTTGAAACAATTATCGACTTTATAGACCTGGATATTATTTCGACGCATTCGTGCTTCAATGAGCCTAAAAATGATCATACTTGACAAATTGGGCGCGTTTATTAAAAGTTTCACAATAGTATAGGCATAGTTCTATTTTATTTTATTACTTTTTTATTTATTTTTTTTTTTTTGCGCATGCTAACAGCATGTTACTCACCTGTACGTTATTTACTTGCACATCAACTTGTGCTAATTATAGTGAACTTTGATGCTCCCACAGAAAAATAAATTAATTCAAACATGAGTTATGGAAATACATATATCCAGTTTTTTAAACGTTGCATTGGTTAAAGCTGGGTGCGTAAACCAATGGAAAATGAGAGAGAGAGAGAGAGAGAGAGAGAGAGAGAGAGAGAGAGAGAGAGAGAGAGAGAGAGAGAGAGAGAGAGAGAGAGAGAGAGAAGGCATTATCATAATTTTTTCAAAAAAAAAATGTTTCTTCAGCTTTTCATCCTCGAGTCAGAAGCAGTTTAGGTGGAGCTAGTCGGCCCAGTTTTGACAATTCTCACATTGTCCTTATTTCGAGTTTTGGTTTGAACCTGAAGTGGCTACTCTGTCGGCGAGTAGAATGATTTATTTTTTTCTCTGATCAATATCTTATCTATGAAGTCTTTCCAGGGTTCTTTCCATTTGCGATTTTTCCCCCTCTTTTTAACAGTTAAACACTTTCGTGTAGCACTAATAAAATCACGGTCTGAAACTATTGGCGAGAAAAATTGCAAAATCCAGATTTTTGTCTGAGTTGTGAACTGCCTCGCTCTTTGGGGTTGCAGTTTTGCGACGCTTTTCCCCACAGTCATGTCCATCATTGCCTGGAATTCATAAACAGCAATAACTTTCGGGAGGTTCTATGGATATCAAGGGTTAAGGTTGGATCTCTCGGGACCTTTTTTTTTGTGATCAAAATCGGAAGTTTTTAAGTCATGTTTTAAAGTTCGGTTGAGGGTTTTTCATGCAGTTTTCTCACACACGCAATGGCTCAGTGCTGGACTCGTGAAATCTGATACCTGCGCCTCGAGCAACCACTGTGTGTATGGTGGCTTTTAGTCTCATATAGAGTTCATTATCAATTTGATAAAGTTGATCTAAATGTCTTCATTCGGATGTGGTTGACTAAAATCACAAGCTTGGTACTTGTCCTCATTCACTTGGCTACTTTATTATCAATGCTAAAAGTTCATCGTATGTTATTGCTGAAATAAAAGGGCAGCATCTGCATGATGAAAGGTGATATGTTGATAACCAACCAGTGCGTTCATCATAAGCATTCCCACTTTTTCATTGGAGAAGAGTTGCTGAAATTAAATTACAGAACAGATATTACATGTATCAAGAAATGATAGTCTCCTTGCTAAAGATAGAAATTGATTGTATGTAACTTGTTCTCCTTCCTAATCCTAAATTGTCCTGAGTGGGTCATGATTTTTTTCTTTTTTTTTCTTTTGAAAAGAGGTGGGGGGAGTGGAAGAGCATTGTTCAATTTCACATCATGTAGGCCTTTATGGAGCCAAAAAAAAAAAAAAATGCACAGAAATTTTGTCTTGTTCCTATTGTGCCCAACCGTTGCACATAATTGTGTTAAGTATGCTTAACATGGTGCATCAAAAGCTGCATATTTCTGTATCATAATTAGACCCAACACATAAACATGATAAATCTTGCAATATACCATGTGTTAGAAGTATTACAACCAGAATCTGAGATCGCACATACCGAATATCATAGCGCGACTCCTCTATCGAGCAGTGCAGAATTCTATTTTATTCACAGTTTAAACCTCAACATTTAGATCAGCGTCATGGATCTTTCCAAAATTTAATGTCTTCCATTCCTTTTTACAATCGATTCAAGTTAAAATTATCTATGTCGGAAACTAGACTTAAAATCCCTTTTAAAGTATGATTATGCCATAACAATACAAAAGTCAAACCAATCCTACCTTTGATTGGATTTATGTCTCCTTAGATATGTACACGAATAAAACGGTCATAATTCTGTAAAAACTAGATGTTTATACTGTTTGTGTATAGCCATTAAAAATGCGAAATTAAAAAAAATGTCTCCTTCGACATATCGTGGATTCGTACACGAATAAAGCAGTCATAATCCTGTCAAAAGCAAAGCTGTTCAATCGGAGTGTGTACAGCCGTTAAAATTATGAGATAAAATCATGTCACTCTCATACATTATTTTATCCGCACAATCTTGCAGGAATTTGCGGAAAACAATACCATAAAAGTTAAACCAATTTTGTCCTCTGGTTGGATTTATATTTCTTCAGACAATCATGTTGTGGGTATTTACAGGAATAAAACAGTCATTGTTCTATATAAACCACAGATAGTGTACAGCCATTAAATATAATTTTATGAGATAAAAATCTGTCACTCCTCAAACATTTTATCCAGACCATCTTGCAGGAATTTGTGGGGAAACAGCCATAAAAGTCAAACCAACATGCCCTTTTATCTCCTTTTAGTTTTCGTGGATTATAACGAGTAAAATACAATCATAATTCTGTTTAATGCATAGCTGTCCATACGGGTTTTGTAGAGATATTTAAAATGAGATACGATTCTGTCCATCCTCACACATTATTTGATCTGCGCCATCCATCAATCCTTAGTTTGTTTCCTTAAGAACACATTAAACGAAAATTAAAAATTTACTACGAATTGCAATGGCATACTAGGTTCATCTAATTTTTATATCCGTTGGCCTGAAAAGTATAAAATTCTCTCTGAAAGAGTTCTTGGTTATCTGCTTTAACACTTTCTGCTATTAAAAAAAATATTAAAGATTGTAGCTTTCTTCGAATATTCATGTGTAACCTAGTCATCATAAAGGGCATATTTCCATGGAAAAACTCAACCCGTAGTTGAGCACGGCTCTTTTCTTTCTTCATGGCGAAGCGTCTAGTTACTTTCAATAGTGTAAAGAACTAGACAGAGAAATGTCAATGGATGTAGTTAAAGATTTGGATCGGCCAATTGGGAATCATCAGGTTAGATTCGCGATTCGCAAAGGTTTGTTTTTGCGCACAGCATTTTTTTTGCCAGCATAGCTGGCTTGATGAGCTGGCAAAAAGGAAACAGATCGTTGCGTCTAATGAATGCAATTTAAAAACATAAAAACTCAGCAAACTGATGAATTGACCGGCAAAGTCATCCGGCTCCGGGTTAGGTTAGCCTCAGTTTGCCGACATGCTGGCCCAAGGCGGCGAACTTGCACCCTTGTATTTGTAATGCTATTGATGGGTAGAAGGGCATAGAGGAACCCTGATAGAAGTAAGGGGAAAAGAAACTAATGAATGATTTATTTACGCTAAAAAATGGATATTTTTTTTGTTGAAGTTACTGAAGATACCCACAAATTGTTTTTAATTTTCGTGTTTGATATTTTTATGCTGGAATTTTCAAATTTAAATTTGTTTATTGACACAGCTATTTCATGAGATCAAACCTTTTACAAAACTTAGGATAAACTTTACAGGCAATAAGCAGTGCAACTGTATTGAGTTTAAAAAAAATCTTTTTTGCTTGAATTTCACTCATTTTGGTCTACATGTATTTTTCTTGTGACGTGGAGCATAATTTTACACCGTATTTCACTCTGTGAGTCAAAGAATCTTTCAGATCTTAGTCAATAAGACCAGGAGACCTTTATCACTATCAGCACTTGATTTCCTCACAATATAAAGTAAGTGCAAAAATTATCAAACAACTCAAACAAAATATTTCAAAAATAAAAACTTAACTGATTTTTTTCATTTTAACATCATTTTATATAAAACTGAAACTCCATTTTGTAATTGAAAAAAAGCGTGGAAGTAGAGATAAAGACATCGTTAACAAAAATTTCACAACATAAAATTGCTTATAAGCACATAAACATGTCATTTCTTCAGTATTAGAGATCAAATCTGTTTATAACTCAACATACAAAATCTACCATGTCATTGAGCTTTCAAAATGCAACTTTCACATATAAGCTGCTTCATTCCCTCAGGGTTTTCAAATTGATAAAATGTAGGAGATTCAATCTATCACAATGATTACACAGTTGTGCACAAGACTGCTTCATTTAAAAAAAAAAATTGATATGGCTCTCACTATTTACAAAAAAAAAAGCCAATTTTTACATTAAAGCAAGTCTCACTTCTCAGTCAACTAACCTTAGCTTGACTCAAACTAATGCTTATCCTTATTCCCAGGCCAAGTATATGATCACCATAGATCATTCAGTCAATATTTCTCTCTAACTGGTTCTAATTTTAATTTTAAAAAAATGTTAGGTTTAAGAAACAAATCAATTTCATTTTTCATGTAAAATAATATCAGATACAACAACGAGATTGCAGATCCGATAGCAACTGAGCAATCTGGTGGTGGAGTTGAATCTTACCTATCCAGCCTTATATTCGGCTTGAAGAAAGTCCCCATCTTTGTACAAGATTCTTCAGCAGCCTTAGACAAAATAAAACTTACTAAAGAACAATAGTTTAAATACATGTAGTTATATATCATACAATTTTTGTGTCATTAAGAGGAAGCTACCTGGTAAAAACTCTACATTCAAAAAATCCTCACTCAGTATTTGGGATTAGATCTTCTACAAGACGAATCAATTTTAAAAAATTGCAGGTATCTTCTTAATCATGGCAAAATTAGTATAACATGTTTTCCTTTATTTTTTAATTGTGCGCTAAAACAAAAGAATAAGCAACAAAAAGAAGCAAAAAAGGTACAAGTTTGGTCTTTCCTAATTATTTTGAAAACTAGCATTCTTTCAAGTCAGCAATGGTGATTTGTAATATTCAAGTGCTAAGAAGTTAGTGGTTTTCTGGTTGTTTTTTTTTTAATTCTACCCTTTGGCTGCAACGAGCCTAAAAGAGCAATCCAATCCAGAAAATAACAGACTGTAAAGTCTCATAATGTATAAGATGGCTTCGTTTTATTTCATGTACGAGACAACTCTATCCCAGAATGTGGTGCAAAGAGAACATGAGGTTCCAATAATTGAAGCAAGTCGAGCATATGAATCATGAAATTAATCAAAACAACCTAAGAAATACACACTTCGGTCAATAAAATGATAATTGTTTATGAGATACTTTTGTGCAGTTATATTACTAATTTTTAGCTAACCCTGACCACTAAACAAGGCAATTAATTCATATTAACTGGTGGTACATGTTGGAAATTCGAAGGTGAAATTTTTTTGGAGGGTTTGAATTAAATTTAGAACATGAATAATGAAAAATGCATGCACTAGTGAGAACTCAAAATTTCTTCACCTGGGTGTGTATATGGCATAGGGAAGATTTGCAAAAAAAAAATAGTTTAAACTAAAATTGTGCCAGGAAAACTTACACTTAATCTTAACTGTAGTGGTAGATTTTGTCTTTATCATGTCTTCAAACTCAATCATAGATTGTTTCATTACAGTACTCAAATATTTGAAACCGGTAACCTAATTTAGCTATATAGGGGCCTATATGAATAGTTCAGATAATTTAAATCATTATATTATGATTGAAAACAATTCATCTCAACCTTTTTCTTAAAAATCCCTTTAATTCATATCCTTTTTAATGTATGTAAACTAACATTGAAAAGCTGGTCTTTTATGAGATTCAAATACAGTTGTCTTAAATACACTTTACAAAGTGGAGAGAACATAAGTATATAAAAAAAAATTGTACTAACATACCAAGCTTCAATTCACATAAGTAAGTATATGTATATGGTCCCAAGATGAACTTTTAGAATGGTGAAAAAAATGTCCTTGAACCAAATTGAAAGACTGCAAAGACACTGAAAAATTGACTACTGAATTATTGCTACTACATGCAAAAAACAAAATCTTCAAATCAAATTTCAAATTGTTAATATCAAACTCATAAAGACAAATAAATCATCTAATTTTAATAAAATTGGACATAAGTACTTTGTCAAGGAATGATAAAATAAACGAGTGTGTTGAGTATTAAAAAAAAAAGTAGAGTAAAATCAGAGAACGATATCTTGATTTGTAACAAAGCTTGGAAACCATTATTTTTATGGCAGATTATTTAAAAAAAAAAAACAAAGATGCAAAAGCATGTTGTTAGAAGATACATTACAGAAAAAGAGGTTTGTGTGGTCAATTTTTGTGTTTAGGAATCAAAGATAAAGAAAAATAAAACATCACATAAATGTAAAATTACAATATGTTGATCTGGAATATTTTGATCATAAAGTTTAAAAACAATGAAAGCTTTCGGACTCTTGACACAATACAAGAAGTCTCATTTAAACCAATTCAATGAAGGATATAATACAACTCAAGCCAAAGGCAAAATTCAATACACAAGGTGACACAAAAAACCCATTGAGTTTAAAATAGCACAGACTGAAACCGCTTAAAACTAACCTGGGCCTACTATTAATACTTCTATTTGTACATTTTATTACAGTATGTTCAGATATATATATGTATATATATACATATATATATATATATATATATATATATATATATATATATATATATATATATATATATATATATACATTTACTCAAACAAGAATGAATTATAACTTACTGTCAACCACATAGACATCTAGCTCATAAGACCATGTTCCAATAAATGTATATATATATATATATGTATGTATGTATGTATGTATGTATGTATGTATGTATGTATGTATGTATGTATGTATGTATGTAGGTATGTGTGTGTGTGTGTGTGTGTGAATATGGTCTTTTTGTAGATAGAGAGAAAGAGAGGGGGGTTTAGAATCATTTTATCCACAATGTTTTCAAAAAAAACAATTTTTTATTTGTATTCTATTGTTTGGAACGCACTCTCTCTCTCTCTCTCTCTCTCTCTCTCTCTCTCTCTCTCTCTCTCTCTCTCTCTCTCTCTCTCTCTCTCTCTCTCTCTCTCTCTCTCTCTCTCTCTCTCTCTCTCTCTCTCTCTCTCTCTCTCTCTCTCTCTCTCTCTCTCTCTCTCTCTCTCTCTCTCTCTCTCTCTCTCTCTCTCTCTCTCTCTCTCTCTCTCTCTCTCTCTCTCTCTCTCTCTCTCTCTCTCTCTCTCTCTCTCTCTCTCTCTCTCTCTCTCTCTCTCTCTCTCTCTCTCTCTCTCTCTCTCTCTCTCTCTCTCTCTCTCTCTCTCTCTCTCTCTCTCTCTCTCTCTCTCTCTCTCTCTCTCTCTCTCTCTCTCTCTCTCTCTCTCTCTCTCTCTCTCTCTCTCTCTCTCTCTCTCTCTCTCTCTCTCTCTCTCTCTCTCTCTCTCTCTCTCTCTCTCTCTCTCTCTCTCTCTCTCTCTCTCTCTCTCTCTCTCTCTCTCTCTCTCTCTCTCTCTCTCTCTCTCTCTCTCTCTCTCTCTCTCTCTCTCTCTCTCTCTCTCTCTCTCTCTCTCTCTCTCTCTCTCTCTCTCTCTCTCTCTCTCTCTCTCTCTCTCTCTCTCTCTCTCTCTCTCTCTCTCTCTCTCTCTCTCTCTCTCTCTCTCTCTCTCTCTCTCTCTCTCTCTCTCTCTCTCTCTCTCTCTCTCTCTCTCTCTCTCTCTCTCTCTCTCTCTCTCTCTCTCTCTCTCTCTCTCTCTCTCTCTCTCTCTCTCTCTCTCTCTCTCTCTCTCTCCCTCCCTCGCATGCATTTGGGCGTTTCAAATGACAAAAAAAAAAAAAAGATGGATAGATGAGACTCTTTCTCTGACTCCACTTTGAATAGTATCAGAAACTATTTATGGCCGAACATAAACAGCTTGGAGAAAGTCAGCATCAAAGATTTATATCTATAATACATTTTTTTTATAACAAGCAAATTGTCTAATTCAAATTTATAAGAAATCTATAGGGTTACTGAAGTTATTTTCGATTTAAATTACAGAAATCAATCATTCTATATTTCTTAGTAAGTGAACCTTATCATAGAAGAATTTCAGCAAGTGTTGAACAAAAAAAATCTTTGAAGATAAGGGCCAGGAAGAAAAATGTGTTCTGCAGAAAGCAAAGATGTCAGAGATATTGATACTGATAATTAAAGTTTCTTCATCGGAACAAAAGCAGTCTTGTATTTAATTGCAATTAACTGCTGTGAGATAGTACTAATTGATGAAGACCTTAATTGTTCTCTCAAAAACCTTTCTTTTACATCTTGTTAGTCAAACTTGCATAAATACTGTATACATGTATGCACCTCATTGATAATAAAATCATATACATGTAATAAAATGTGCAAGAAAAAAAAAATGCACATTGTGTAGTATCTCAACTGATTAAAAGTATATACTTAATGCCACTGTGCAGATAAAAAATGAAATAGTGAGGCCACAGTCGTCCTTCAATAATTTTGAAATAGTTTTTTAATTAAATTAACTGAGGGAGACACAGGCTTTGAATGTGAAGCAGCTTTGTTACTTGTTTTTAAAGATATTTTATTAAGTTATTTGCTCTTCTAGAACTTTGATTTATATTTTTGCTCATTTATATATATATATATATATATATATATATATATATATATAGGCAAATCAAAATACAAAAGCCATGTTTTTATGATTTCCTACAAATACTAGACAACAAAAAATGACAAAGAATTATTCAAGAGAGATCAAAGAGCAAATAAGTTTGCTTGTATGTCTTACGTCTAATCCAAACGAGTAGTCAATCCTCCATATCACATTTTCAGGTGTTGATATTTGGAACAAAGCATTTTCCTTAGCTTTCCAGGGCAGAAAATTTCACAGAACTATCAGTATTCTCAGTGGAGAAAGTATTCAGATTTTTTTAAATAGTAAGAAAAAGAGGAAATAATCTACTTTCAAATGCCCTTTTTTTTCTAATTCAAGTTGAACATATCCGACTCATTAAAACTGATTTTGAGACATATACTGGTACCTGAATGATTCTTTTCAATGAAAAAAAGTCATGAGATACAAATTCATGTAATGATTTATTGCTTTTTCAGAGTAAAAAATAAAACCAAATGTACAGGCAGTTGATACGATTAGGTCTTTCATGAAAAGAACTCTAAGTGATGCATCTTTAAACAAGTTTTTAGACACAAAATTAAGCCATAAAAAGTCCTGCAACAAAATATTAAATACGAAAAATATAAATTAAGAAATTTTTTTCTTAACAAATTTAAAATAGTATTTGGAAATGATCCTATCTAGAAATAGAATTAGAGTTTTGATTTCTGAGAACATAAAAGTAAAGTAAATCTATTAAAAATCAGATATGCGCTTTTTCACCATGATCTATCTCCATGAAAGTTCACAATGATTTCCAGCTTTTTTATATATTTTGTAACAGCTGTTAAGGCATAAAGTGATATTCAATTTTTAAAATATCTACCAAAACTCATTTGTTTATACATTAATAATTTATGTTCATTTCTTGGTATTTAAAAAAAACAGTTTTAGTTCAAAGCAAACAATCAAATCAAATGGCATACACTAAGGTATTTAATGCTCCAAAGACTCTGAGATTCAAGATTCAAATTAGACAAAAGTAATCAAAAGTGACTTATCAACGACAGAATATTGAACAAAGGTTAATGCATAAATTTTGTTTGTCACTTTCTTCAGGTTAAAAATACTGTATATAGTTTGTTTCCTCCTATGACTTCATTTCGTTTGTGTTTTTCTTGATTTCTGAAAACCGTTCACCTTTCATGCTCACAATTTGACCATCTCTATAGCGCACAAGTTTTTTCGCTTCCTGTAAAATAAATTTCAATAACAAGAGAACAATCAAAAACTCAGAAAAAAAAATTTGTGACATAACACTATAAACTGAGACTAAAGCAGGGTCAGATTACCAAACATTGGTTCTGTTATGAATTAGCTTTGGAGAAGTGAAAAAGACATGCTAAGTTACTACACATTGGTCCTATCAATAACAGCAATCAAACAGGCCTTTTAGTTTTCTCTCATCTGATTTTAGGAAGCACTTATATCCATTGAAGCATGCTAGAGCCTTATTATGCAACACATTTTTTTAATGACCATGGCCAACTATTTTAAACACCATATCATTTCGTTATTTAGAAAAATCGCAAACCAGCAATGTAGATAAAGCTAATGCAAAGTTATTCCATTAGTTCCTTCACTTCTTTAGATATCCAAAGAATTGCAGGTCTCCTCACAAATCAGGTTAAAAAGAGTATCACTGTGCTGGCCAAATAGCATAACTAATATGCCATTAAGTTAACATTAATAAAGGCAATTTAGCTATGCCAATTTTATTAAAATTGAAACCCTTACCCCTTTAGGTGGTGGAGGCCTATATGTTCTTTTGTCTTCTTCTGTGTCCACAAATGAATATCTGTTGGGGGAAAATGACATAAAAAAGTATATTCTTTCCTCATTTCATTTCTTTTATAAACAATCTTAAGGGGCCTCCTCATATATCATCAAAAATATAGTTAAATAGAGATAATAAAGATGTAGTTCAGACTTTATTCAAAATCAAAAACACTTTAGCTCATAAATTTAATTACGCCTATTATTATAATAATACTATTGCATTTGAATATCAATGTCCGTGATTTAAAAAAAAAAAAAAAATAAAAGTAATCATTTTTGCTTAACTCTGTGCAAACTGATTCTAAATTTCATTATCATTTTCCAGTGTAAACATAGCATCTTTACTGAAGTGGAAGAACCCTGGTCCTATAAAAAAGCCACATGTAACAGATTTAATGATGGGGGTGATCTGTTAGGCTCTGTTTGTCTAGGGGTATGTAAAGATATACAGCCAATCACACGATTCGTCCGTAGAAAATAAGTCCGAAGTCCGCAAGTAAAGATTGCAAACTGTTTAACCCAACACAAGAGCTTGACTGTACAATCACTGTAAGTTGACTCAATAATCACTCACTGTACGTAGACTTAGCAATCACTCACTGTAGACTTGATGTTGACTCACTGTAGACTCGATGTTGTTGACTCACTATAAACTCTATGATGACTAAACATAATTTCGATTCTTATTTATACAAAATCTCGTCGAATCATCCAGAAAAGGAATTACATAAATCGTAAGAGAATATTCTTGTTACACGTCATAAGCAATTAGCAACCAATCAAAAAAAAAGGTAAACAAGCGGTGACAAGATCATTACTATGCTAGAACTGAGTCGGAGATTCCAGAAGAATCTTGGCCATACAAGTGTGGGCTGTGTTCAATAAACAAAACTAAGTTCTTAGGCTTGAAATACAAACATTATGCAACTAAATAAGATAATGTACATAGATCTTGTCGATCCGCTACCCAAAAGTTACGCACCAAAAAAGGGTGAGGAAATGAATAGATCAACTTATAGTACAATGCGTTACACCACAACTGACTGAAATGTTGCAACACAAAAATAATTGAAGACTAACAGTTGATATTATTATTAAAAGAGTATTGATATTGGTCAGATACTTAGAAAAATCTCCACAACTAGAGGCTGTGAGCAGTCCCTGATAATAAAGTGATTGTGAAGATCTGTTTAAATTACATGTATAATCATAAGTATAAGTCCTTAAGTCATGTAAACAGCACAGGTGGAAACTCACTTTTTTAGTAAAGATAATTTGATACTATCATCATCCAATTTAAAGTTTGCTGGTTTTTTGGCTTTGTGGTTCCTCTTCTGAAAAAAAAATATGTCATCCCATATGTTTAACAATAAACAAAACAAAACAAAATAGCATTCATATTTTAGTACATAATATAATGCGAGAAAGTATGTCAGCTTTTATAATAAAAATACTAAAGTTTAATCCTTCCATTACCAAGCCCACCACAGCTACGTAGCATGTGAAAGCTAATGATTACATCATAATCAATTCCCTGAAAGCCAGCCAATCCAGGGCAAAAGCATACATTTTTAAATATGGAAAATATACGCGGATGGGTTCAGGGTGTGTTGTTACTATGTTAGAAATGTACCCAAATAGTAATGAAGGTAGGAAAACACTGTGTTAGAAATATACGCTAATGTTAAGGGAAGGGTTAATATGAGGAAATAGAGCATGTTAGCTGGGCAGATAGACCTAAAAAATATAAAAAGCACTTAATTCAAGTAAAAATGGCTGACTAAATTTCTAGCTCATAATTGCAATTTATGAAGTCAATACTTTGCAAGCAATGGAAAGTATAAACTAAATATTTCATGCTAAAACATTTTAAGTTTTGGGGGTAATTTCTATTTTTAAGCACTAAGTTTATTGAAAAAAGTGGTTTAATGTTTTTTAGCGATTGTGCTATTTGCTCTTAGACTTCAAATGAAAACAAAGCTTACTGTTATAAGTACTGAGTGCTAAGACCACCAACCTTGGTTGTGACATTCCCTCCTGCAGCAAAAGCCTGACCTGATTCCTGTCGATCCAGGATAAGCTGAGCTGCCTGATCCATGTCTCCACCAGACAAGCGTAAACAATGACGTGCTTCCACAGAACAAGCAGAGGGGAACATTTCAAGAAGGGCACAGATCTGGGGCTCTGCCTCAGGAGAATCTGTTTCTTCTACCTACAAAAGTTTGAAAAAAATGGAGCAGAGGTTCTGAGAATTTATCAAAATTTCTGTAAAATTGTTTTACACACTTGATTTCAATCAAGATCTTTCACATAAAAATATACAGTTGAATTTTAAAAAAAAATAGAAAATTAATGTTTGTGTGCCCATTATCCAAGTTAAGCTAAAAGAAAAAAAACAAAATCAACAAAAACCCAGGGCTTACAATTGCTGAGTCCTCTTGACTCTCTTGAGACGAACAACTAAGTTGTCTGCTCTTGCGCTTGCTTCGATTTTTCTTTTCATTAAAACTGTCTAGGTAGCGGCTGTTTGATTTAGAGTTAGGATGCCTCTGCAATTTTTGCTTTTCTCCAGATGACTTGTCTTTCATTGGAGTGGAGATGATTCCTAGAAACAAATATAGAGGCTTAGATCATGCAATCTACATAATTGTTGCTTTTCAAATGGAAAATTCAATAGAAATGTTCTACTCATAAAATAAAATGAATAATTAATCTATCTATACTTGTAAGTGATAAAATACACAAAACATTGATATAAGCAATCAACTAAAGAGCAACAAAATAAAAAATACTATACATTGGTTTAAAAATTGAAATTGAAATACAATAGTTTAATGTTCAATCTTTTATGTTCAAAGATTATCCAAATTCCATCTTAGCAAGTACCCATGACCTTTGGACTAATGAAAAAACATGCTCATAATGTTCAAATCAGGATTGAACGTGTCTATTATAATATTACAGGGAAGGTTGAAGTAGGCTTTATAAAAGAAAAGTAAAAGTTCCTTGTGAAGAAAGTTACATCTTATTCTAGGTGATGGTATAAGTTAATGAGATGATCCCAACCTGTTTGCACAAAGGTGAAAATGGAAGACTTATGATCATGACATTTGCTGCTAACTCTTTACAGAAAAATAAGAACTTTTTGCAGGCTTCTATATAAAATATTGAAATTTTTAGTGCCAAACTTATTTCTTCAAATTAAAATTATTAAAATTTCCTAACGATCATCTGTTATGCTTTATTTGTTCATCTCTTTGGCTACTGATATGTACCTTCTGATTTGTCTCCTTTTAAGTCTGTTTGGAGATCATTTGAGGCAGTTTTAAGTGAATGGCTAATACTTTTTTCAGAGGTTTGAAGTCTAGAGAGAGATTCAGTGTTTGAGAAGTCATAGTGAGGAAATGTTCGTCGCTGTGTTGAGGAGCCTAGCTGAGATCCACAGTCTTCATTTGGAACATCATCTTCGACATATGATACAATGCTGGTATCTGTTTCTATAGGCTGCTCCACACAGCCAGCACCTGTAGGTACAGAACACAGGGTTTTTTTTTTCATTTTGTTAAACTTTTGTTTCAAACCTTTGGACAATTGAATATTGATCTCTGCATTTAACCTGGATAGAAAAATTGAAATTTAATTTTCACTCTTAGAAAATCTTTTTTATAGCAGAGTATAAGGCTAAACAAAATGTTTGGTTCTCTGAACTGCAAAGAATGTGTCAAGCTCTAGCCAGATATATATAAAGTTGAGCTAAAGTGGGCATTTCTGAGTTCCTACTCTATAATCTATAATTAAAAAACCTTTTGCAATTTATATTTAAACTACTCATATATGATTTGCATAACAATTTATATTTAGATAAAGCTCTAGCAAGTATGGCCAATGAGGCCTTCAACTAAGTTTTTAAATGTCTTTATTCACATCATACCTATTTCTTGGCTAGCAAGCTTGTCCGTTAACCCAATCATCCATTCTATAACATCTGACCTGAGGATGGATAAAAATGATGCTTCACAAAATCAAGCTGAAGTGTCTGAAAATTAATTTAGTAACTTCTATCTCTTGCTCGGAATTCATTTAAAAAGAATTCACAATGAGCTATAAGGAGTTATGATGAAACTATGAATCTAAGCAAATGTAAAGTAATAAAGAAATGGAATTCATTATATTGCAAACTCAACAACTTTATTAGGGATATTTTGATTGATCCATTTTGATTTGAAGAAAAAAGTAATTCTTTTGACATGGTGAAACACTATCTTACTTCAACCAAGGTTGTAAGACTTTCCTGATTGTACCCTAGACTTAGTGTCTCCAACTTTGGTGTAAACTCTATTTTACATTGAGATAGGGTGTGTCCATTGAGGATTTAGTTGCTGCCATATGAGAGATTGATATTGTTAGTGTTCAGTTTCATCATGGTACACTTCTACTTGTTAATGTATTCTATGTCAAAGTAGTTCCGTGAAGCACCCAAATTTATGTGCATAAATGATACCCAATTTCGCCCCACAGTTGAAGATGCGCTAGAAATTCCCTAGGTTTTCAAGCCTACTCTCAAAGTTTCAGATTAAGCTCCCCTGGTAATTGCCTCAAGATGGGTGACAGGCTAATGCCTGGGCGGTCTTGTTCCTACTTAGACATACCCAGCTCTGGGAATAGTCTGTTTCTGGAAGCTGAGGAGGAAACATATAGCTTGTATCCTCCAGTGAAGCTCTAACGATATAGGGTAGATTTAGACTTAGAAAGCAATCTAGTTGTATGCTTCTAGAAGTATGTCTTCCAAATAACGCACTAACTGCATAATTGTAAGTAGTCTGTTTTACTACTGCCCAAGCGAGCAGGCGGGGGTAGTTCTAGGTGTAGTTGCAGCAAGGTCAGTAATAAGATATGAGTAGAATAAGAACCATTCAGCGTTTGTAGTTTTCAGTATATATAACCTATGTAGCCTTATAAAGTTTCAACTCCTTAAGAAATTGCAATGATTGTGAGGACAAGGGAGAAAGAACTGTTCCTGTGATGAACAAGTCTTGACACATGTTGTTTATACAGTAGAGTTCATTGACAGACACTTGTGTGAATAAATATTCCCACTATGATCACCGGTCAAGATTTAAACTCAGTAGTGTACCATCTGGTAGTGTTATAATGGTAACCCATGTCAATTATGAACAGCTGATACTAGGACATCACAACGACTTATAATGTTTTGGAATATAGCATGACAGCAATGGGCTGCAGCAGGAAAATCAAATTTTGATCTGCTCAACCATATGAGACAACAAAAGAAATTTCCGACACACAAACAAACAACAAAAAAAAAGAATGTATCAACCAACAAAAGACAGAGTGAAAAGAAGTAGCCTGCAGAATTATAGGAAGATATTGCATCAGACCCTAAAACAAGTAAAGGAAGTAACCCATCAGCATTTTGTTTTTTTATTATTTACAATACACACCTCTTTTCATAGTCATATAGTACTTGAAAAGAGGTGCAAGCAATTCTTTTTAAGTGGGATGCTAAGTGAGTTTTCTTATCTATAATTCTAATGTGTAAATGAACACTCAGTCTCATAAATCTAAGTCATGATTCAATTGTTATTTTCAATAATCTAATATATAACACATACTGGGCTGCAAGGAGAAAAATATTTTGTTTCCTCTCTTTTATATTTATAGATTCATCAAGGCTTTCTGTCTGATGTGAATACCTGTGAATTCTCTCAAACCCTGGCAAGTAAGCGTTCATCATGTCCAGAACATCCTCAAAATCTGTACCATCATCGCCTTGACTGGCCAGTTCTACAACTCCGACAAGGTAGGACAAGACAATCTCATCGATGTTTCTGCAGTACAAAAGTGAATAAAGAATAAAAATAAAATTATGCTTATGGAAACTTTTTCATTCTTACAAACAGTTCTAGAAGCATTATAAGCTTATAAAATTGTTTTTTTTTTTTTTTTGTCATTGTACTCTTCTGAATAAGTTTTTCATGATTTACTGATTGTCTTATTTTATAAACTAAAGAATTTATTTGGCTTCATTTTGTCATAAATAGGGTTCAAAACATGGCTGCAAAAAAATAGTAAAAAGTAATTTTTTTCTAAAATCTAGATCTATCTGCTCAATTTCAAACCAAAAGAATGCATTTTACCTGATCTAGATCTAAGTTGGTAACTTCGTTTTCACAACTTCATAGCATTTATAACCCTCTCAAGATCTAGATCTAGATAGTAAGAGTAGTTATAGTCACAGTGTCAGTCTTTTCTAAGTAGCCGAATACCTTTTTATAATTGCATCAAAATAGGGTTGCAAAGTACGTTCAAATTATAGGCCTACATAATTTGAAAGTAGTAAATAACTGGATCTAACTCTAATTTATCATAAAAATATTTCACTACACAAACAATACCTGATGCATTCCTCTTGGGCATGTAGACGAAGAAACTGGGACAATTCATTATGCACTCTATCCTCCATAGATCAAGATAAAGATATTAGTGCACCTAATCCTTGCAAGAGTTAGATTAGCTCTGATCTCTAGAGATGCCTGCTTAGTGCCTTAAATAAACTTAACATACGTTTAGATCTAATCTATATTTCACTCTAGATAAGAACTTGAGTAGACCTAAAATCAAATCTAGCCTTAGACTAGAATTAAAACTGTCTAGATCTAGATCTAGATCTAGATTATAGATCTAGATCTATCTTGTTTGATTTAGATTTAGAGAAAAGAAGTGATAATGGCAAATAATGCGAATTAAGATCTCAAGCTAGGCTAAAAAAGACTGTGAAAATCCAAATTTATAGAGGTTTTTCAGTATATTAAAAATTTATTGGCAAAATCAGAACAGTAAAACCATAGTTCAAATACGATTCCATTATTTACATTGATTAAGGGGCACCACTCTTAAAAAAGCTTACAAGAGGAAGGTATTACCTATTACGCGGGTAGTGATTTTGTAAAAGAACGTGCGTACATGTTATGAAAAAGAGCGCTTAAGGCCAATATAACAGATAAATGTAGAGGTCTTGAGAGCAAATGGATATCGCCAATGGTGACTTAATTCGATTCTTTGTTTAACCTTTCGTCGAACTCAAGTTTTTAGCTGAGTCATCAGACACCACCCTTATGAGTGAGCAAATTTTAAAGTTTCAATATCACAGATGTAGAGACTTCGAATTGTTTTGTTCATACGAATTTACCATTCTCTAGTGGGGTGGTTACAAAGAGTTTCATCATTCAGTTTAAGTTCCTGTAATGGGAAAGCAGAACAAAACCTATGTGTTCACATAGTTAGTACATAATTTTTATTGTCCTCTACTTAACGGGGAATTTGTTGCAAGTCATATCCTTATCACTACTTCCAAATTATCCTAGAAATGGATTCCTGCTTAAAATTTACCACATTAATTTTTTTTTACAATGAAAGAGTTTCACAACATCTTCTATGAATAAGAATTGGCTCATAATTTTGGCATTGTGTAAAATATATAGGCGTAGTCTGTGGATCGTCTTTTTTTCCTTATTTTGTTTGTTTTAGTTTGTTTTTTTGTTATTGTTGTTGTTGTTGTTGTTGCTTGTTGTCTTGTTTGTTTTGTTTTGTTTTAACCTCGACTCATGGCATGCCTGACTCGAAAAGTAAAGGAAGGAATCTAATTCTAGACTTAAACTAGGAGCTCTTAAGCGTATATCAATAATCATTTTATTCTCTTTAAAAAAAAAATCAGGTATCTCCAGTTCTCTCGTTTATTTATTTCACTTTCTCCTTCTTATATCATGCCTTTGAGTTGGCTAATTAATTTGAAAGAAAAAAAATGGATCTATTTACAGTTGAAAATTTTGTGTTTCCACTGTTAACTGCAGTACTATCACATCATATTCCTCAAATCAATGCTTCAACGTCTACATGCATTGTTATTGAGCTCTAGCTCTATGGCAAAACGTATTGTAACAAAATGAATATTGATGCTGGGGGCATATCAAGAGAGAGGGAGAGAGAGAGAGAGAGAGAGAGAGACAGACAGACAGACAGACAGACAGACAGACAGACAGACAGAGACAGAGACAGAAAAAATAGGGCAATGCCATTCACACAGTATTTAAGACAAATAAATAGAAACAGAGACAGAAAAAAATTATAAGAGAAGAGCAGTCCAAGAAAGCATAAAGGAAGAGACAGGCAGCAGTTCATTCAAATAGGAAAATAAGGAAAACAGACAAAAATGATAAGAGAGACAGACGAGCAGGATACACACAATGGCAAAGAGAAAGAGAAATACAATCATACGAAGACAAGAAGAGGCAAAGTTAGAAGTATAGACGAGACAGAGAGAGACACAGAGAGAGAGAGAGAGAGAGAGAGAGAGAGAGAGAGAGAGAGAGAGAGAGAGAGATTTTTTTTTTTTTTTTTTTTTGGGGGGGGGGGCAGAAGACAGGTAACAGACAACAAGACAAAGAAACATTTAAAATTGATGACGGAGTATAATAATGATAATAATAATAATAATAATAATAATAATAATAATGATAATAATAATAATAATAATAATAATAATAATAATAATAATAATAATAATAATAATAATAATAATAATAATAATAATAATAATAATAATAATAATAATAATAATAATAATAATAATAATAATAATAATAATAATAATAATAATAATAATAATAATAATAATAATAATAATAATAATAATGATAAAGTAGATAATAGTTGCGGAGGTTTGTTTTTTCTTTAATTGCTTTAATTTTTTTATTCTATGTCAATACAAAGAGGTGCAACTTTGTACTCGGCAAAGAAGATGCTGAATAACAAAGCCACCACTAACAACTTGGTCCTTTCACAAACTAAATAAATTATATTAATGCATATTTGTTATTGTTTGGTATACTATTTAGCCTGGAGACGAGAACATAAAATGTTTTCGACTGATACAACTGTTAATTAGATCTTTTGACATGAAGATGCATTAAAATGTATTGTACCGTGCGAATAGACTCCCCTTTTATTTACAATGATTGTCATGACCGCCGTTGGTCAACGAAGAAGATGATTCTTGCATAGAGCTTGGATAAAATTGTAGATTAGATCCAGACTTCATTTGCGCTCTGAAATTTCAAAGTCTGCATTGTATACGAGATTTTGGAAGATTTTTTGCGAATTCCGATCCTGGCAGTATATTCTTAGCTCTAGGCCTAGATCTGGAATATAGTTTCTTTCGTTATGAAGGGATCGCTCCTTTGTCTGATAGATCTAGGGCTAGATGGACTTCGCTGCAAAGTTTTTCCTAATGCAAAATGTCAGGCCAAATTAAACCAATGTGAGTCGATATTTTGCATCTTTACCTTTTCCCCATTGCCTTTACGGTTAGTTGATTGGGCCACATAGTGAATTAAAACCTTTACTGATCTAGACATGGCCTAGACCTATATCATTATCAAGTTTTTAGTTTGCATGGAAATCTTTTATATATATATATATATATATATATATATATTTATATATATATATATATATATATATATATTTATATTTTTGTGTGCTTTTTGTTTTCAGCATTTAAATTTAATGAGACAGCCAAGATTGTGGAACAATCCTCGCATTGTATTCACATAAATAAATAGTCTCAATATATGTCATGAATAGTTAGGCCTGCTTTTCGATTTGTTTGCAAGGCAAACCCCCAAGCCCTTCCAATCCATGATAGGTGCTTTCTGAGGAATATGAGTTAGGCTATAACTTGTAAGAATTAGTCTTGTGGACATCTTTCTTTTCTATCTTAGCTGCGTGAATCAATCATAAGAGTTACAACAGCTGATGTGAATCTTGATCTTGTTTATATTCAATGTTTCATCAGTTCATTCATGAAAATTTGGCCCTGTGGCTGTCTTTTTCTTAACAGTTTAAATTCAAAGCCAAAAGTGCAGCAGCTGGATTAGATAGTAATAATCTGCTTTAGATCTAATAACATGCATTATGAATGGGCATGTTGTTACTAATGTTAGCTTTGTCTCATATTAGCAGTTAAATGCATTTAATGCTAGTGGTACAATGACTCTGTTACATATTAATTATGTTTATAAATTTTCATCGTAAACTTTTGAATATGTAGTTAATTATAGTAATGCCAAGAGTAACTAAGAGTATAATTTTATTTAATTGCAAATTGTCAAAAATAATTTTTGCAACTTTCTCCTTAGACTACGTACAAGATATTTCAATGAAGTGCAAAATCTTTCTTGCTCCAGCACACTTATTTTTCTTTTCAGAGCCATCTTTCACAAGAAGAAACGGGTATTTCCTTTACAGCCTTGCAATGTTACACCTGTGACCTCTATTTCTGGAAGTAATCCTGACTTAAGTACTCTCTCCAAGTCTATGAGCAACATAGCTTTGACTTTGAAACCCACAACTAAGGCAGACAGCATGGCATTTGTACCAGTGAGGATCAGCCGGCCACAGCTATTGCCACCTGTTCTTTGCTCCCGTCGTTTTTATGTTTACCTCCTGCTCCTTGTTCTGATCATCCTCATCCTTTGTGTGGTACGGCTAGTGTCGCAAATCAAAGTGACTTTCGTTCATATGCACCTTGAAAGTGATGGGGACCTTGAACGGGTTACTCTTCCCAGATCCTTCTCAGAGCCTCGTGGTGCTCGCTGTCTAGATGGCTCACCACCTGCCTACTACTTCAGACCAAGTAAGTCTGTTTGTATGTTTCAACCTATTCAAATTTATTACATGCTGTATTTTTATTGCAAGAATTGATATTTCGTTAAAAAAATCAATTTGTGTAGTGTCCAGAAACGAGATGAACATATTGTTTCAAAATCTATTTTACGAAATTATTAAAGCCCATCTGCAATAAAAGTAACCAATCTCCTCCAGTAAGTCTCAGTTTTTGAAACAATTGATAACATCTTCAAGCCATTTTTCAGACATCATTTAACTAGCTTTACAAGTAAAGGTCACTTTTTTGTGAAATTAGTTTTTGGCCTCCCTTGAAAAATAAATTTGTCTCACATTATAAGGACAGCAAGTTTCACCAATGACATGTATGATTATTTAATATTTTCATTGTGGTTGATTAAATGCACTCGCTATGTAAATTGTTCGAAATAATTTTGTAGATGTTTGTGTAAGTTATGGCTAGTTTCAATTCGAAGTATATTTTTCAGATCAATTGCTGTGTATTTTTCTTCTATCAACTTTGGACTAAATATCTGAAGTTGATGTAAGATTTTATTTCATAAGCTTATGAATATGATTGATCTGTTTGACTAAACAAAGTTCATTGAGCTACTAATCCAACATGTATGCAAACTACTTAGGTTATTTATCACACATTGACTGTTTATATCAGCTATTTTTACACCACATCTAAAGCAGAAGATATTGAGGCAATAATGTGTCATAAGTTTATGTAAGGATTGGATTTGAAGTATTATTTTTTTTTGCCTTTGTAACATTTGTTAGCTTAGTTTTAATATCTTTCATTATTCTTACTCTATGAAGAGGTTGTTTTCGTTAGTGTCCCTTTTATTCATACATGAAGTGTTGGCAAGTCTTTGGAAACATTCTTTTTACAGAGATTTCTTTCTTTTCTTTTTTTTTTAAACCAAATTTCTATAAAATGAAGCTTGCAAAAAAGACAGCTAGAGGTCTATTAACTCTTGAAATTGTGTTGGTAAAGAGCAATGAGGTAAATGCATTCCTGAAAACGGTCAACAATCATAATTATTTAATATTTTAAAAAGAGGAAAAGGCACATTTTTCAAACCTATATTAGACGGAATATTCTCCCAAATCATCTTTTCTCAGTGAATTTATTACTTCCATTCATAATGTTGTTCTGGTGATGCAAAATCGTCAATTGAAATAAGTGTTGCAATATGAAAACTTTTCCCCTAGTTAAGTAAATGTAATATGCCTACCCAAAGGCATTGGAAGTGGGAATATGTACTAAAATTAGTATCAGATTGGGTTATGTAAAGGAAAATATTAAAAAGATTTTTATTATTTAAAATGATAAACTTATTTATCACACATTGACTGTTTATATCAGCTATTTTTACACCACATCTAAAGCAGAAGATATTGAGGCATTAATGTGTCATAAGTTTATGTAAGGATTGGATTTGAAGTATTATTTTTTTTTGCCTTTGTAACATTTGTTAGCTTAGTTTTAATATCTTTCATTATTCTTACTCTATGAAGAGGTTGTTTTCGTTAATGTCCCTTTTATTCATACATGAAGTGTTGGCAAGTCTTTGGAAACATTCTTTTTACAGAGATTTCTTTCTTTTCTTTTTTTTTAAACCAAATTTCTATAAAGTGAAGCTTGCAAAAAAGACAACTAGAGGTCTATTAACTCTTGAAATTGTGTTGGTAAAGAGCAATGAGGTAAATGCATTCCTGAAAACGGTCAACAATCATAATTATTTAATATTTTAAAAAGAGGAAAAGGCACATTTTTCAAACTTATATTAGACGGAATATTCTCCCAAATCATCTTTTCTCAGTGAATTTATTAATTTATTACTTCCATTCATAATGTTGTTCTGGTGATGCAAAATCGTCAATTGAAATAAGTGTTACAATATGAAAACTTTTTCCCTAGTTAAGTAAATGTAATATGCCTACCCAAAGGCATTGGAAGTGGGAATATGTATTGAAATTAGTATCAGATTGGGTTATGTAAAGGAAAATATTAAAAAAGATTTTTATTATTTGAAATGATAAACTTTATAGTGCAAAGCATAATGGAGCTTTTCTTGAACAAGTATTTCCATTCAAACGCTTAATGGAAATCAATGAATTAAAAACTTCTACAGGATTGAGCCATTAACTGCAGATGGTTCAATATAACTGTGGCGATAGTTAGATTTTACTGCTGGTATTACGTTCGTACACGTCAAATTCAAAGCTAAATAAAAAAAAGTTACGAAGGAGGTTCTCAATTTTGAAACATTTTCGTCGATCAAATATTTAATATTAAATTTGTCTCTTGTTGCTCATCTTTTTCATGATGTATACCCCCCCCCCCTCCCCCTTAAAAAAGTTTGTGTTGCTTTGTTTTTGCTTTTTTAGTTATCGATTTTCCTCACTCGCCTTTAAAAGTCATATATCCTTCTCACTGATCTCAGGATGACTTGTGTTACTTGTTTACATTAGTGCTGTACTCTAAGCCGGCTCTCTGTGGAGGCGTAGTTTGATCGATAACCGCCAAAACCACAGCTTGCATTCTTTACTTAATGCTTCGGGCGCATTGTATTATCTCTTCCCTTTGTTGGTTATTAATCTCGACATTTCAGTGGTCTTTGTTGCATTCAATCTATGTCGATATTTTCCACATCCTTTGCACCGTCATAAATTCTTGGTCCACACATCTTTAACAAAAATCATATGGAAAGAAAAGTTTTTTTCTGGAGTACAAATTTTTTCAAGCCTGAACTTATGCGTGTATGTAATTAATTTTGAATATCTTTCTCGCAGTAATTTCGCAATATCTGACCCGCTGGAAGCGAATACAAGTAGTTGAATTGCACTTAATTAAGATCGATAATGAGAACGCTATACCAGTCTGCTTGATTTAATTACTATCAATATATGACTTTTTTATTTGGCAGCGGCCAAACTTTTGTACTGTCTCCTCACTTGTTTTTTTAACCAGTCTGCTTGATTTAATTACAGTCAATATATGGCTTTTTTATTTGGCAGCGGCCAAACTTTTGTACTATCTCCTCGACTTGTTCTTTTAACATGTAGAGCTGGTGGTTGCACAAAATGTAGATTCACACAGTGGCGATAATGGTTTGGTATAATTATGTCCAAGAAACGCTCATCGGTCGATATTGACGTGTCGTTCTGATTGAATGTTTTAGATGCACTGAAAAGAATAACTTCAGAAATTCGATACCAACCAAAAGTTAGGCTAAACAAACAATGTTGCATTTATATAAAATGCGTGTGGTGTAATTAAGCAAAGATTAACAAAGGAGATATATGACTACGCAAGACTAGTCAGAGAATTTGGCAATTCAGCATGTTGAAACACGACGTTAAAATGGACAATTAAGTCATACTCATAGGTGAATCATTTTATGTACAGTAGCTTGAAGACCAAAATTCGTTTCATAATAAAAACTGTGTTAGGACTGTTGCCATGAAAGTCTAGTATAATAGGAAAGTTGTCACGCACGTAGGGAAATCAAATGAGCGCTTCAACACCCAACGAGCGAGAAATATTAAAAAAAAAAATTGTCGTGAAGTAGTTGCTTTTGTTAATCGAAAGTTCGTTCAGTTCGACCTTTCTTATCAACTCAGTTTCAGTCTGAAAGAAAATGACTGAAACTGATGAACAAGAACATGTATGGGATTGAATCAATGCCAGAGCCGCTAAGCATTAGCCGATCGCGTGGGCCACGCAACTGTGCATTCACAGCCTCCTTGAAAGAAGGAAAAAAGGGGCCCGATATAAATAATATTGATCAAATCAACGGGTTGTTTGCTTATTTATAAAATTATTATATTCCCAAAGTGATCAGAAAAGCTACACAAATTCAATATACTGTATCACATTACTAGAATTCAGCAACCACATTAGAACGTAATTACAACCAGTAGGGTCAAATAGAAATTCAATACACTGTATCACATAACTTGAATTCAGCAACCACATACTGGAATGTAACTCACCCAACAGCGCCATAGGTATGACTGTTCATCCATGAAACGAAGGATGCATGCAATGTCTCTCAGGTTTCTCATACACGTGTTTTTTTCTTCCGCTTAATTCAGAGTACTCAATCCACAACCCTCTTAAATAGCTGCACCTATGTGGACGACAAAAGATTCTTTAACAAACACGTGAAAACAAAGCCGAGATTCACGAAGAAACATGGAATTAATCATACCGTTTTGTTTCTTTTTTTTTTTTTTTTTAAATGGCTTATAGCACAGAGAGAGAGAGAGAGAGAGAGAGAGAGAGAGAGAGAGAGAGAGAGAGAGAGAGAGAGAGAGAGAGAGAGAGAGAGAGAGAGAGAGAGAGAGAGAGAGAGAGAGAGAGAGAGAGAGAGATACATGTAGGTACAATCCGAAGTCCTGAATTCTCTCTTCACCTGGTCTACTGGGGGTGGGGTCGAGTCCTATCAAGTCAGCCCGATTCTGGGTTTGGCAGAGAATCACCGTTTTCCTGTAAGAATCATAGGAAGAGATAGCTAAAGATCTGGTTGAAGATAATTATATATAGACCAGAGAAAACGAAATGGACAGATAGACACGCAAACAAGTTACAGGAAAATAAAGAAGGGCAGAAAATAAATAAATAATAATACTGATTGAGATAAAATAGAGTTGGAGGAGGGTGCATTTTGAAGAGATGGTTGAGCGAACAAAGGAAAATGTTGAATCTATTCACCACTATCACATCCGAAACGTTTTTCAGGAATTGACTCCTCATCCTCCTCGTTTTCTCCTTTAGCTCTTTTTCTCCTCCTCCTTCTCTTGCTCCCCCCTCCTCCTCCTCCTCCTCCTCTTCTTCTTCTTCTTCTTCTTCTTCTTCTTCTTCTTCTTCTTCTTCTTCTTCTTCTTCTTCTTCTTCTTCTTCTTCTTCTTCTTCTTCTTCTTCTTCTTCTTCTTTTTCTTCTTCTTCTTCTTCTTCTTCTTCTTTTTCTTCTTCTTCTTCTTCTTCTTCTTCTTCTTCTTCTTCTTCTTCTTCTTCTTCTTCTTCTTCTTCTTCTTCTTCTTCTTCTTCTTCTTCTTCTCCTCCTTCTCATACTTCTCTTTTGTTAGTTGGAACAATATTTTTCTCAAATAGACTTTTAATGACAAATCAAACTGAAATATTTACTTTCATTTCAACATAGGGATTAAGTTATATCGCAAATTGTTTCCTATTTGGGTATGATCGTTGTTTTATGGTCGATACAAGTCAAATTTGAAAGAGCATTCTGGTATTCAAAGTTGCATTCAAAGTTTTGCTACAGTTAGCCTCTTTATGTAGTTGCTGTTTATTTTTGTGCAGGTCTACTTAGTACTTCCTGCAGATATAATAGTAAAAGCCATGACATTTTTCATTCATGCCAAATTCACGAAGTATAAGTAAGACTTAATGGAATTTTTTACATACTTTTAATGCAATGTTTGTAATATTTTACCCTACAGGTCCAGTGGTGTCTGTCAATTACTGGCTGGTTTACCTTCCTAGTGGAGCTTGGTGTTCAAGTCCATCAGAGTGCGACGAAAGGTAAACAGTTCTTGATAATAGAAACAAAAGATTTTTTTTTGAGAATTTAGACCTGCTGTTCAGACAAAATGCAAATGCTTATTTTCCTTCTTCTTTTTCCCTTGTGTAAATTTCATATTTGAAAGAAAAGCATTGCTCACTGCAATAAAGTGATTTATAATTTAAATGGTCTTTTTATACAGTTGGAAGGCATAGAACAAAATTAACACATCAATGAAAAAATACATTTGGTTTCATTTGAATAGTTGTTTCGTTCCAATTTTATTTAATATAACAATTTTGTTTTCTTTGTGATATGGATGAATTAAGATTTAACAGATGATTCAAGAGGCAGATATTCATTTTTATTTATTTGAGGCTCTCTTGTTTTTTATGCTGTTAAATAAATGGCATTGTCTGGCTTCTAAAGAAATAAAGTGAGCATAGGAATAGGTCTTAGGAAAAATTGCTTTGAGCTGAATGTGTTTGTGTGAAAGAGTGTCATAAATCATCACCATTATTATTAAACCAAGCCATGATTGATAGGTTGTATTGATCCAGTTGCTGCTTTGAGTTTCATTTGTTTGCTATACATGTAGTTTTTTTTCATTGAAGAGAAGTAACAAGCGTTGCTGGTTTGAAGTTTTCAGAGTTCATAGTGAAACATACCTTTTCTTTCAGACTTGATTCATTAAAATTATTAAAACACAGACCCAAGCTTTGTATTATTGAAGTATTGGCAAAGAGGAAACAGCAAATGCTTTTAACCTGTGAGAAGAGGGAAAAAAAAGAAAAGAAAACATGTTTATGACTTCAAAAACTTTTGCTCTTACCCTTTTCATCTCACTCATGTCACCAAATATTGAATTTTTTATTAAGATGAATTGCCCTGATGATGAATGTAATAAGTGAAACTTAAATTTTATGAAGAGGAAACATTTCATCAAACTTTTGATGGTACATCCCTCTTTAAGCACAACATAACTTTCCTTCGAGCTATCATAATCCTTGGATAAATCATTCTTTTAGTGTAATCTGATGATTCAATTGTGAGATAGTTTGAAATAAAATCTTTTTCTATTCTTGCTAAGTTGCACCCTATGAAGTAAATACTAAACAGTGATTAGGCATGGCAGTAATGGACTTAAGATTTTGCATAAATCCTAACATTTTCTTATTTCATATGTTTTGTTTGTATTATTCAGGAGTAGGAGTTCCAAAGGATCAAGCAACATGGCAAAAATGTCTTTGGCTTATGATGGAATACTTTCACATGACTGCCAGCAAAATCCAGACTTTTGCATGTGGAATGTTGTAGCTTTCCTCTATTGTGACGGGGGTTCTTTTCTAGGTGACACTTTTTATTTAGAGAAGAACTAATGCATTAATATCTTGTATGCTGGTTCTGTATGTTAATACTTAAGTAAAGTAGGATCACAAAATTCATATAAACATATAGCGAGTACTTTCTAAATTATTAAAAAATTAATGTTTGTTTTTCACCCAATGATAAGATGTTAAGATCACAAGTATCTTGCATTGAATATTTAAAATCTTTTATTTTAATTATGAAAATCAGATGTGAAAATCTATACATTATAAAGAGTTGAGAAGTATTCCTGCTAAGAATTTGAATATTAAGAATTATTGGTGAAGGTTAAAACCTAAGAGCTAAAAAAGAACCAGTCAAGTAATGGAACCAGGCTATAGATTGATTGACTGCAAACAGAATATTATGATATGTCTAATGAATATTTTAACTACTTTTATGTGCCGTTCTTCTTTTTTTCATAACAAAAAGGCAATGCTACTAACCCAGTGGAATACAATGGGCGGCGGATGTACATGAGAGGAGCTGTTATCTTTGACACTCTCATAGAATATCTAACCAAAACTACTCATTTTGGAAATGCTGAGCAAATAGTTCTTGCAGGCTCTTCAGGTAACTTATTTGTTTTCCTTTTCCTTTTCTCTCATCACTTATGATCAATCTCTCTCTCCTCATGATCCTCCTCATTTGTTTTTTTTCCTTCTTTTCTTTTTTTTTGTGTGTGCTTCCTCTAGTCTACTAGTTTGTTTTTTTTTTTCATTTTTTTTTCTCTTTCTTGTTCTACTCTTTGTAGCTCACTCCTTTCTTTTTCTATTTTCTCTGTGGCCTAGCTACTTATTATGTATTGAAGAAAATCACATTTTAGTAGAAAGAGGTGGTCCATTTAAATCGAGTGTTTAGCCTAATTTCTGTATGCTCTAATTAAAGCTTCACTTCAGTGCAGGCATATCAAGATGTTTTGGAACACTCAATTTTTGTTTCTATCATCCATCAACAGAAATTGATTTGGCATTATGGCTTGGTATTACTTTTGTGGTCTAGCAAATCCAACAGCAGCAGCGTTTTTATTTTTTTTATTTTTTGTTTCCCTGATTTGTTTGTTTTTGAGGGGATGGGATGGGGATAGGGGGGTAGGAAGGAGTGTTTATTCTGTTTAACATCTTCTTTAAAACTGAAACTTTTGAACATTTTGTATATTTTATTGCTAAAAAAAACAATTCCATATGTTCCTCATGTTATTTTAACATTTTCACCAATTACAATTTCATATATTTTTTTCTTTACTGTATGCGTATGAGGGGAAAAAGGGCTATTTATATTTTAAAGCAGTTAATATTAGATGGGCTCAGCATAAACAATTTTCTCTAATTTAGGCATTTTGGAACCCGATTTTGGATGGTAATTAGTCAAAAGGACAGGTTAATGAGTGCATGTCAGCTTTCCCTTCAAAAGACTTTCATGCTTGTGTCCAGGAATAAGCACCCTTGTGCACATCCTCGTAAAGCACTTTATGTAGGACATGGGCATTTCCTTCTTATGTACAAATGGCTGAAAAATCAGATAGGATTGTTATTTAAGTTTATTTATTTTTTACAAACTGTCAATTTATAATTTGCATCTTTTCCTAATTTCATACAAGACTGAGAATCGTAATTAAATAAAAAATTTTGCTTTTCAGTAATTATATTGCAAATTGCTGGGAAAGAAATGGTAGGTGCTTTATGTTTTTGCTTTTAGGGTATAGATCTTGTTTGCACATTCTGGTTTTTTTTTATCATTATTGCATTAGATATTTTGATCTTTGTGCCTTTTTATCCTGGCAGCTGGTGGTATAGGGGCACTCATCCATGTGGATCGTCTGCGAGCCTTACTTCCCACTTCTGTAGAGACTCTGCATGTCATAGTGGATGGAAGTATGTTTGTGGACACCCCTGACATCAATGGTGATTACACCATGGCCCAGATTTTCCAAAGCACTTACTGCCAACATGGTTTGAATGGTATTTACTTTTTGTTTTGTTTGATTCCTATCACTGTGAAGTAAGAGAATCCTTCTATTTTAAGAATGTTTGAAAGTATTTTCTTCCATTAAAGTGTTATCTAGTAGGTTGTTGGTTTTTTATTCCTTTAGACACAAAATGCGTTCCATTTCATCAGATATCAAAATAAATTACAATGGAATCCGCTTATATTGACATGTTCTTGGAAGAAAAGAATTACGTCAATGTATAAAAATACAAAGGTATCAAGGAAAATACCAAGAACAAAGACAAATATGAAAATATCAAGTGAAAGAAGGAAAAAAGGTCAACATGTGGTATAAAGGAGTTGGTTGTCTCCCGTGTTAATTTTCTCTGCATGAAAATGTGTTGTCTCTGCTATTTCCAAATTTAGGAAACAATAATTTTGTTGCCAACATGTGTCAGCAGTTTGATCTACATCTCAATGCTGAAGTTTTTCCTTCCCATGGCCATGGGGAAATCCGACAAGTGTATGTCAAAGACTAGCAGTTGAATGCTGTGTAGTGAAAAACACGGTTGTTTCAATGACGTTTGGTTCAACATTGAAGAAAGTCTATGATTGCTGTGTCTAGACAATCAAGGCAGACATGGCATAACCCATTGCTTTTAGCCACAAACAATAAAGCATTCCTGTTTCCACATTGCAACACTGTTTCAGCTCACAGCACTAATTGGCATTGGCTTTCTATCACTCAGGCCTAGATCTAGATTTGGCATTGCCCTCATTGGACAGTCAGAGGAGTCAAGGTGCCTATCACTGTCTTAGCGTCTAGGCACATGGTGATAGGGAAAAGGAGATGGGGCAGGGTAATAAATCCTATGCCAATTGCTGAGCCACTGAATGTTAGGCCCTCAACATTTTCTCTCTCTCCCTCTTACTTGTTCTGTTACAATGCATTTGTAATGATGTAAGTGAGGTGGAGAGAAAGAAAGAAAGTGTGCAGACGAGAGAGACAGAACAGTGCGTTGGAGGCAAAGGTCATACCTGACGAGATGATCACTGTGCTGTTGTGGTGGAGCACGGCAGCGGCGCCTGCAGTGGCTGCTGATTGCCATCACAGACCTTGTCTGACAGAGTGATGTGGGCGAGGCCAAAAATAGATCTAGACCTGATAGAAAGTCAATTGTGATTGGTACTTTGATTGAACTGAAACAGTATTTATAGAATGATCAGTAGGTCTACTGGCATGGAGAAATTTGGTGCTGTAGGCAAAGCCACCATGGAAAGGGACTTAGGAGACATAAACCTCGATTAAAATCGAAATCGAATTTGATTAGCACAATAAATGGGGAGAGGGGGGATAAAAATTGCAGGGATTTTTTCCTCCCAATTTTTTCGCCTTATAATTTTTTGGGCTTGGCTAAAACATACAGCAGGTGTGCTGACAAAGCACAGTAACTGGAAAAAGTAAGTCAATGTAAGAGAACTTTATTACTAAGATCATTGGGTCGAAAATTCAGTATTTGGGAAAAGACTTCGATAAACAAAAATTCTGCGGCTGTTGATATAAGTGGGTTAAACTATTGATTATTTTTTTTGGTTTTTTTTCTTTCCTTCAATTATTTTTCCTTTCTTCTTTTTACAATCCAACATTAATTGTCTGGTGTCAGTTTAAAAGATGTTATTTTTGAAATTTTCATGAATGAAACAGACATTTTTGTAAAACTGTTTCATGATATATTTTCCAGCTGTTCTTTTATTGACAGATCTTTTATAAACCTGAGGCCGTAAGATTTTTACCTTATGATAATTTGAAATCATTTGGGTTTTTTTCAGGTTTCAAAATGTTTTAAAGAGTTATTTAAGTTGATTTAGTACAAAACAAGGAGTACCAAGCTTAGTCAATATAATTATATTGTTTTCATTCCAATTTTTTGTTCACTTAAAGACAATCCATTCTTTTCAAACCTTAATGAGAAAATCCCTATGGCAAGTTCTTTTTCAAGTCTATGAATTTATTCCTTTTTCGTATTTGTTATTGGTTTTAGTGCTTAAATACACAAATAGCTTGGAAGAAAATGACTGTAAAAGTAGAAAAAGAAAAAAAAACTGATATGATTGAAATTGATCCTCTGCAAAACTTCCAAATTTGTCAAATTGAATGCTTGGGGGTGTGAGTCAAAGGAAAGAGCAATTTATTTTTAGTGTGTACATGAAGGGTGGGTGAGAGATAGTTTCAGTGGATGGAATGAGTAGCAGGGTATGTGTGCCTTGTCTCACTACAAACAATTTTAGTAAAATACCTGAGAATTGGATGCCCAGGTATTCGTGTGAAAACAGGGCTGTAATGTTCTAGGTCTGGCTTGAGAGGACAAGCACTGGTAGGCTCTGTAAGGCAAGAGGTTTATACAGAGAATAAAAGATTTGATATGCTTGTCCATACTTGTATAGTCTGTAGTTCCACACTTACATGCATGTGTTTTAGTTGGCAGAGACAAGTATGTCCTTGCAAGTCCAATTCAAGTAGTTACAACATCAGAGTAGATCTGGATCTTTATTTCAGGTTTTGTGATGATTTAGTCACGCAGGTGAATCTGTCATCCACAAATATCTGTGAATATCCCTAAATGTATCTCTATTCATTCATTGCCTTAGGTTTTGAATTTTTAATCATCATAGACTTTCATTTCACTTTCTTTTTTTTTTAAGAAATTGCATTAACAAGTCACTTGTCCCACAAAGAAAAAAAAGTAAAACGCGCAGCAATTTAGTTTCCTTAATTGAATTTGGTAAGGCTAAAGATGTCTTATCATTTAGAATACTACTAATTTTTCAAATTGAGCCTACAGGCATAATTTACTGGGTTTTTTTTTCCTATTTTCAATTAGCAATTGCGTCTTTGAAGTTACATGGTTTTTATTTCTTTTGTGTTTTTCAAGTGAAATCACATTAACAAACTTTTTTTGGAATAACAAGAAAAATTTGGATTTATATCATATATGTAATGCAAAAAACTTTAACTTTAAAAATCTTCATTTCATTTTCTATGATATATGTTCTTATGTATGTCACACATTAAGAGTCAGGTAAGAAATAATTTGAGAACATAATCATTAATGGCAGTAGTGAAAGCTGTTGTATTAACAGCTGAAAAAGTCAAGTCACAGTGAAATTTTGGTAGAATCATCAGGACTGAAACCCAAATTTAGTTATATGTATATTCTTGTTATGGTGTGTGCGAGAGGCTTTGAAATTATTTTTAAGCGGTATATAGTCTCTTATTTCTCTTTTCATAGATATCGCCTCCATAACTTCCACTGTGATTTCCAAATTGATATATTTTATTTAAATGCTTTGAAATATTTTATTTTCTTTTAACCATCTAAAGCTTTTGTTTGGGTTTTTATTTTTTATGTAGCCTCTGCTCCCATCCAAGAATGTACCCAGACAAAAACTCATGATACTGAGTGGCGTTGTCTCTTTCCTGAGGTGTACTACAAATTTGTTTTTACACCCATGTTCTTCACCAACTCTATTTATGATACATGGACACGTCCTCATGCCCTGAAAATCTCATGCTCAGCCAGCAACTGTCCAAATGCCAACATCCCCACTGTATATGCAAACAGAGATGCTGTTCGCAACCTAGCTCGAGAGATATCAGGCTCCTCCAAAAAGCATGGCGTGTTTCTGACTGCATGTCCAGTACACAGGATGATGATCAAGCCCTGGCTCTCTTGGACTGTATTTGGAAGTCCAACAATGCAGGTAACACTTACAGCCTGGCTTCGTCACGATGAGACCATGAGCAGCACAGATGTCGCATTGGACATTCAGCCAGCAGTAGAGCAATGTTCATCAGTATTAAATAGTAAATGAGGAAGCTGGAATCGAGATTTATTCTATAAATTTTTTTTTGTGCTTGGCTTGGCGAATATTGTGCTTAGTTTGGCATAATCGTATGAGAAAGTTTTAATTGTGCATATCGCGTAACCCAGGCTTTTAATAATTTTATTAAGATAAATTTGGGTAAAAGCTAAATTTTATTTTGATTTGTTCAGACTAATCAAATATGCAACTTATTTTGTCGATTCTTTATGGAATTAACAAAGACAAAAACATTCCCTGCTTGCCTCAGGCTTTGTAGTGACATCTTATCATGTTTTCCAGAGAAGCATATCTTCCATGATTTCATAATGAACTAATGTACTATGGATATTGTTCTAACCCAACTGTCTGTACAATGAAGACCCTTACCTACCAGAGCTGCATTTGACAACTGATCAAAATTTTTAAACTTGGTTTCATATAACTATAATCTGTAAATGAAGTGAGGACTCCATTTATGGCATGAAATATATCAAGCAATAAGATACCACTAAACTTGAGAATCATGTTACCATTCCACAAGCATACATTCTGTTTAGTGTCTTGATGGGCATAGTTTGGAGTTTTCATGTGTATTATAACTTATGTATTATTGCAGTCGTAAAAGAGTGTGTGACAATGAAAGGAAATAATATGAGTTATTAAGAACCCAAGAAAGTCTCCTTGAGTTGGCTGTCGCCAGAGGTGAGATCTGAAAATGCTAGATGTCAAAACATGTTTTCACTCACATTTGTGTTTTATTTCAAGGCAAGAAGCATTTCTGGTGCATTGTGTTGAATTTCAAGTGCCTACAGACTACCTTGCATTTGTAGGTATAATGAAATAACATATGAGGAGAAAAAACCTGTAAATAAAATAAATTTCAAATTGTATTGCAATCTATAAGATTCAATGTGAGCCATGGTGAATACATATCGAGTAGATATTAAGGCTCCTTCTATATTGTTGAGTTTCCTAATACATTTCAGCTATAGCAATGGGGTTTTTTCTTTGCAATATTGAAATTTTGAATATATTGAGTGCTCTTAGAACACAAAGTAGAAGTAAGACAACTATGATTTCAGCTCACCATGATAAGGTGGGGAACTTGTTTCCTCTAATCATGTGTTATGTCAACTTAAGAGTAGACAAAGGCACTAGATAGTGCTGATTTTACCACATGATGATTCCTTTCCTCTCCTATTTGTCCACATACTTCTTCCCTCCTCCTCACCCTCATTGCGGTCCTGAAAAGGGGTTGGGATAATCACTGCTCCAGACTCTTTCTTGAATCATGTGGATTACAGCTGGGTGATTATGGTAGATAGGGCCATTTTAAGAATATCATTACATGTTACCAATCTAATTACAGGTCAGTCACAACGTCTTGTCAGTATGGGAGAATTTTACAGTAAATTAAACTTAGGCACAAGTTGTCTGTGTGTGTATGTCTCTCTCTCTAAATAGAAAAGCTAAAACACCACACTTGGAGGATAACTTGATAATTATAAAGGATCCCAAAAGGATGCGTGTGCGCTTGTAAATAGTATGATACAAGGTCTAAAAAGAGATGGGCACTTAACTTCATAACTACGGGACTGAAAAAAGAAACAACACAACCATGAATTTAACATATAAACGTTTCACTTTTTTATTTTGGCTTCTTTAGTACAGAAATGAGAAATAGAGGACGAGTAACAAAAGTTATACATAAAGTAGCTAAGCTGGAGACAGATTGGACAGGTGATTGGTTGTAGGGGAGGGTGCAACTTGTTTCTATTCTAGCTGTAGTTGCAGGGTTCAGTGCACTGGCCTATGATGCTGGTGGCGTACCAAGAAAATGGTATTTTGGATGATTTTGGTACCATAAAACAGTGGCAATTTCATCGAATTAGGAGAAATTAGCGGACCAAAATGTCCATTTGCGGGAAAATGTACTGATTAAGGGAATTTATTCGGGACTTTTTCGAATTAATGGAAATGTCGAATAATGAGACGTTAATAAATGGAGGGTACTGTACAGATATTTGTTTATCTTTATTGGGTATTTATTGGGTATTTGATGTGGAGGATTTGTTTGAGCTTTTTTTTTTTTTTGGTGGAATGCGTCTAGTTTAGCTTCTTTTGTTAAGCTTTTTCAGTGTGGATAGTTGTTTCCTTCTTATGACATCTTCTATGTCACCAATGAGTGATCTGACTGTCTTAGTTTCTTTCCAGTTCTTTTGGTCTTGTTATAACGTAGTGAAATCTGTTTTTTTCAACATTTACAAACGTTTGTGATGTTTGAGAGCTTCTTGCACTTTTTGAGTTTGGACGAATTCAAGTGATATAAAGTTTCACTCGCATACACATAAAATATTTATCAGTTCTTTTCATTCATTCCCAGATCTCCTTCACATCGTTTTTATTTCATCCTTTGTTCTTGTTGTAAAGTTTATCTTACATTTTTCATTTTACAAATCCTGTGATGCGAAGATCAAATGAGCTCATTTACTGAAAAAACATTCAAATTAAATAATTCGAAGAATGTTCAGGTATACATACTTTTTCACTTGCTCATTTATTTGAAAAAAACATTACATAGATGCATGACTTGTTTTATTTTGACTAATTTTCAACTCCATTGAGATCAGTGTATCTTTCATTCTTTTAGCACAATAAATGCTTTAATTTTTTTCAAAGATATTAATAAAAAAATTGTTACCTTTACTGCAATAATTACATAATGCTACTTTTGTCACTACAGAATGTTTGTGTAAAACATCTTATAATTTGAGAGAAATTTTAAAATATTTGCCATAAAAGGTATGAAATTGTAATAATATTTGATACTCACTTTCAAAAAAAATTTATCAGTTTCCATAGCTTTAAAAATGTATAGCATTGTAGAAGTGTATAATCTTGTGGCAGTATCTGTGCAGACAAGTCTGAAGAAGTTTTCTTGTAAATAGCAGTTCGTTCACTTATCTTATCAAAGTTTCATCTAGATTTCGACCAATCAAACAGACTTTTTGTTTTATGTAGCTCAGAGACTTGAATTGTATTTAGAAAGACTCACTTTAACATGCATCTTTGAGTGTGGCAAACAAACTCAATCTCTCTAAAGCTTAAGTTTTGAATGAAACTTTGATGGATTTTGATTGTAAATTTAATGTTAAGCAATTTTGATCTACATCTAGGTGACACTTCTAATGATCTCAATTTTCTTGCTGGTTAGAATTTTTTTATCCACTCATATAGCAGTCATGTAACAGTGAATCTAGATTTTGTATTAGTAGTGTGTCTATCAATGCTCTCATCCTCAAGGTTTGAAATGGGACTGCAGATTGATCTGTGGAGTAAAATGAAATTATTAATCAGTCTGGACCTTTAGGGTTCAATGTGCTTTTGTTATTTCTTAGTGGTTTTTTTTTTTAGTTTTGTCTTTTCAGAAAGGGTCGGCCGAGAGATCCTAAAAAAATTTTTTTTTGAAAAGATGTATCTATGCTCTCAAGTTCTTGATCCATTGTCTCTATCCCCTCAGGTTGGGGTTAGTATCAATGGAATTTCTTCAAACAAACTTGGTATTTGTCATATTTTCTTGAAATTAGTAACAAGGGTATGTTGTGATTTGAATTTGAATTGAAATATGGATCTCTGTCAGTTACAGATAGGAGAAATGTTGAACAGATCAGCATTAAATTTCAGATTTTCCTCCAAATGCGTATCATGAAAGGAGAACTCTAAAACTCTAAAATTCCACTTTAAAAAATGGATAATATTTTGTTTCATATAGTTAAAATTGTGTACTGTTTTGGTGGTAAATATAGCAAAGAAGTAAAGAATGAAAGTATAAAATCCGCCCACAATATAATTATCAACTGATTTTTGGTCATTTTGGCAAATGTGTTTCCTTCTGATACATTTGTATTAGTATTATTTACAGACTTGAATGATCTTATGGAATGAGAATTTATCATTTTTTTGTCATTTTTTTTTTATTTTGGGTGATGTTGAGTGATTTTTTTAATTTGTTTAAAATGAGAGTACTCTTTTTGCTAACTCTTGAGTGATGGTCTAAAACAGTTCAATCTATTTTGTTTCTCCTCTTAATTCTTTCAAACATCCAGGTAATACATCCTCTGTGATATTCATCTACATGCAATACTTTCACTTAGTTTTTCTGGAAATGTTTTCTTTTATCAGTAAAACATTGGGTCATTAGTGTGATGGGTTTTTCATTAAAGTCTAAGAATCTCTGCTTTGATGATAATATTCGGTTTCTTAATTTGATATCCAACCTGGATTTGAACATTGTTTTTCTTCAATAACATACAGGTTATTAAAATGATTTTTTCATAAAATGTTTTCTAGATCATCAGAAGCAAAACACCTGTATAATTGTGAGCTATTGTTTGAAGGAAGAACATGCATGAGCATCAGGTGCATCAAGTGTTTGCTTTTTAACTAGCATACCAAAGTTCACAAATGTTACAAGAGATATTTTGAATATGGTGTAGTTAATGTCTTAGCAATTGATTGGCTTATGAGGGAAACTATAAAGGGAGATAGAAATGGTATCCGCTGGACTCATTGGCCTGATTGGGTAGAGTTAGAGGACCTGTATTTGTCAGACAAACTGGCACTCCTTTCATACTCCCATGAACACATGCAAGTAAAAAACCTAAAATCAATCGCCTATTAAAAATAAAATCTAATGAATTGCAAATCCATCCCGGCAAGTAAAAGATTCTTAGAGTAAGTGCACCTTACAAAGGACAGTTAAAAATCAAAGAATATGAACTTGAAGATGTTGAGTCAATCTGCTATCTGGAGTACATCATCAACAAGGAGGGAGGAACTACAGCTGAAGTGAAAGCAAAGATTGGAAAGGCTCAGGCAGCTTTCATTTGAATAGATATGTTGTGGAGAACGAAGTACATCTCTCTACCATCAATTCTGAGATTGTTTAACTGGAATGTAAAATCTGTTTTGCTGTATGGCTGTGAAACATCGAAAGTGTCTTCTATCTGTGTGAAGCAAATTCAGGTTTTCATCAACAAGTGTCTACACAAGCTCCTTTGGATAAGATGAGTAGATAGGTCAGCCGCCGGTTTTGGATGAAACTGGAAGAAGACATTAGAAATGAATTGATCTCTTTCAGGAAGTTAGACAAAAGCACCACAAAACAAGCACTTAATTTGAATCCTCAGGGCAAAAGATTAAAGTGTAGACCAAGTCGAACTTGGAGGAGAGTCATGGAAAACAACATGATCAGAAGTTGAAGGGCATGGACTGATCTGAAAAAAACTGGTCTGAGATAGAGAAAGATGGAAATGATTCGTTAGTGGCTTATACACTGGGCCAGGGTAAGAAAGGTTATTGTTGGATGATGGTTATTGTAAAATAAATATACTTTTTGGCTTCGTTAACATGCTTATGTGTGTGCTTTGCTTGATGTACTTTCATCTTAATTTCTTTACATACACTAATGTCAATTTTTCAGATATTTTGACTTCCTGAGATAAAATCTTAACATTTTATGTCCAACTTAAATAATATCAAGTCAAATTTTCTCATTGAATGGGTTTATTATACCACAAAACCCTTCAAAATCATTAAATTCATCCTTTTTTTTTTGATAAAGTAGTTTTTGGCATTATTTCTGTGCCCTCTTCTTCAACACTGACAATAAGAAAAATAGAAAAAATACTGATCAATTTATCATCAGTTAACTGAAATTGCCTCTTGCTGACCACATGTGTAGCAAGTGAGTGGCAAGTTGCTCATATCAAATCCTGTTTTTCAAATTTGAAATGCTGACATTAGGCTCATTTGCATTGGTTTCAATACGTATTTTTAAAAATTTGTTTGGTCATGTGGAAAATAAATATCCATTTCTTGTATGGCCTTTAAATTTGCATTTTTTCATTAATTTTATGCCTTTGGGTATTTTGGTGGCATCTTGTGTGTACTGGCTTTTAGAGTGAATTATGCATTTATGATTTATAACCACGCTATTAGGTTTGTGAAATTGAATCTCTCTCATACTGTTTGAGCTTGCTATGCAGGCCAATATGAGTCTGTTAATTTAAGTCAGGGAGAGAAAAGATGTCAGTTTTAAGTGGTATTATGAGGTTGCTCATAAATTTGCAATATATCAGTCTTCCTCTTATCTTTCACTGCATTTTTGAATCACTGCTGTTATATCTTGCAAAAAATTTTTCATGTTGATGTTGTCAGTATTGAATGTTTCATTCTGTATTCTGTCATTGCACTCGTAAAAAATTTGCAATACTACTTTGTTAACATAATTTATAGCTTTAGCTTTAACACTGGGTGCTTTGCAAACAATTACGGTTTAACTAAACTACCTTACTTGCTTTATTTAACGATATTAAGTTTGTGCAGTAGATCCACCATCTATCTAATATGTGCAAAGCTCATGGAGCTCTTATTATACTTGATTTGTTAAAAAAAAATTACCTTGTTGTTATAGATATTTTGAGAAACATGTGAATGATGTAATTTTGTTGCTATGCATATCCAAATAACATGTATGTTTACAATGTTATGGCTACCAATATTTATTTTCATTTGTAGAATTTTTGTATTAGTATGGCAAAGAATGTAAACAAGGTGTCTTTATAATTTTTTTTTATTTTCACATTGTTGTTCATATTTATACATTCATAAAATGTTTCAACTCTTGCTTGTATAGTTTATTAAATTGTGCTCATATTTCATGGACTTGCTTTTAAGTTCACCCTTTTTTGTAGCCTTATAACTAAAGGAAATGAGAGCAAAAGACTCAAATTCTGTTATTTGTGTAAATCAGACAATTTAAATATGTTTACAAATAGTTTATATTAATTTTTTTCAACATCTCTATGGTTGTAAACTTTAGGCCAGTGTTAATTTTTTTCGGATGAATCTATGCTTGCTTCATGTCACTTTTGATTTTATTTTTATATTATTTTTTACACTCTGTACATTTCACACAATACTCGTTCTTTATTTTCAGTCTCTTTAAGGTCGGTGTGCACACATGATCTGAGTATTTCACTAAGACATGTATTTTGTGTCTCTTCTTTTTTACCATGAAGTTTTTATTGTGTTATCAGTAGCATGGAATTAGAATGCCTCAACATCAGATTTAAGCAGCTCTGCAATGTGAAACTGAATTTGTTCAACAGCTGTAAAAGAGATTTAGGGGACTTGAAGCAATTTAGAACTACAATGATTGTAACTTAATAAATGAAATCTTTAAAGTGAAAGGAGTCAAAATAGAATATCAAACTGACATAGAGGTAATGCAGAGATCAGAAAACAAAAAAATATAGTTTTCAAGCTTTTTTAGTTAATTATTATTTCTGTAAATAAATAATCAGAACCAACCAACTGCATCGAAATTGTTTCTTGATTGCTTCACCATCTTTCTGAGATTCAGCTTAAAGTTATGAACACTTTGTCTTTTCCTTTTTGGTTTGGATTATGTTTTGTTTTTTATTCTTTCTATCATTCTGATAAAAAATTGTTTGTTACTTTAATTTTGAGAAAAAAATGTTTCTTCTACTACTACTGACATGTAAAGCATTCAAAATAACAAAAAATTTAAAATTTGAATTTAGATGCAATTAAAGGAAATATGGCTCATTTTTAGCACTGTAAGTTTTAAACTTTGTAGATCATGTAATTACAGTGGGGAACATTGCCTCTGGGTCTCAGCAGCTATTGCTCATGTCATATTCCTGTCTGCTCTCTACTTGTCACAATGGAATCACCAAGTACCCGTCTAGATGACTTTACAGAACAGAAGGTTAAGCTTTATTGTCAAAAGAAGTCTGGAATTCGATAAAGAAATTGTAGGGAAATTTTATAGTTTATTGATTTTTAAGACACCTATCAACAAACATAAAATTTAAGAGAAAAAACGAAAATGGCTCAATTTTGATGAACAGACAAATCCAGCATTGGCCAAAAAAAGGAAGAAAAGCGAATTCATCAGAATTCAAATTCACAGCTCCAGATGCAAAAACTGAGCATTGTTTCAACAGTCTCGGACTTTTAAACTCTTATTTGATCTATATAAAAAAAAGTCAGTTTTGTTAGTTGAGATTCAGACCCACCATCGCGTAGGCCACACTGGCATTAGATTATAAACATGTATCATTCTCTCTCTCTCTCTCTCTCTCTCTCTCTCTCTCTCTCTCTCTCTCTCTCTCTCTCTCTCTCTCTCTCTCTCTCTCTCTCACTCACTCTCTCACTTTCTCACTCTCTCCGTTACATCGACGTCTAAACATCCATTTTACTCTTTAAAATGTAGCGTCATAAAAGCGTTTTATTAACGCTATGGCATTTTTGGGCAAAAGTCAGAAAATGATGTGTGTGACGACCATGTTATTATGTAAAATGAATTACATCGTTTTAGCCCTTATCATAACAGGGGCAACGATAGGATCAACTTTGTCCTCAGTCCATAATGGTACATTTCTGAATCTTCCCTCACAGGGTAAAGTCAGAAATCAATTGATTTTATTTTCATCACATTGCAACAAAAATATTAATCTTGAATGGATTGGTCGTACAGGTTTGATAGTAGAAAATGGTGATTTAAAAAAAAACTCGCTTAATAAATTCTGATAGTTACTAGAATAAGAACGTAGGCCTTTGTGGTGTTTAATTAATCCAAAAACAATGTTTCTTTCTTTTTTTGTTGGTTTTTTTTTAATTTGTTTTGTGTTTCAGTTGTTCGTTTCTTATTTTGTTCTTTTTTTTTTTTTTTTTGGCGTATCATGCGTTTATCATTTTGCTTAAGCTGAAGCCTTTACTTATTTGAAGCTTCCGCGCCAAAATCTTTCGTAGCTAAGACTTTTTGATATAATACCCTTTTGTATTATTCATTGAATCAAGCTTCCGTGAAGAAATTCGCATTTCACGTTTTTCAATATTTCTCAAATTAAAAGAAATTTAGTTCAGATTCTGTAAAGTGAAGGTAAGCTTTGAAGGTTTGGTTTTTTACTCAGCAGTTTTTGTGGAGTATTCATCTTTGTGAGGGCACCCATGAGACAATCTGTTATACTGAATAATCTATCCAGATTCGAGATTACGATGTATCGTACAACGTACAGTTAACGGCATAAACAATACATTTTATACATTGAGAAAAACTCGCTAAGTAAAAAAACAAACACTTCTTTCTGTTGACAAGCAGAGATTAAAAAAAAATAAAGCGCATTTGTCACTTCGCATATCTTTCACTTAGTCTCATTAAATGTGATTTTTAAAGCTCTCCGTACATATATATACACACACACACACACACACACAAGACAATGAACAGGTGGACAGACGCGAAAGTTAAACTTAAAGATCCTACTCCATACAGACATAGAAACCTAAACAACCAACTGTATGAAACCGGCTCATCATCTCTGCGCTCTTTGTGAAAATCTATAGATGCTTGAAACCACTAAGCAAACACTACATGTTTGATCCGTAGCTGGAACAGCTTTGGTATCTATAGATGCTTGAAACCACTAAGCAAACACTACATGTTTGATCCGTAGCTGGAACAGCTTTGGTATCCGAGTGCCTGGGGGTGAATGAAGTCGCTCGGATTTTCATTTTCTTTGTACATTGATCAAATTAACTCGAGGCAAGTGGTTTAAGAGGTTTTCCCGTGGCTGAAAGAGCACGGCGTCCCATGTGAAGAGTTTCGTTACCATGGAGCGAAAATAGCGGCGACAGGATGAAAGATGGGAATTAGAGGGAAAAGAAAAAATTTGACCATTTTCTGATAATACGGGTAAGCTTTAGTTTTGGGTGTGATTTATGAAACTGGATTGTATTTCGTCTATAAAACTTATTGGGAAGTTGCTGTCAATGATTGCATCATGATTTTGGCTAGTCGATGAAATTTTTAGTATGACAAAATATTATCATGCTTGAGAGAGAGAGAGAGAGAGGGGGGGGGGGGGGTGGAGATAGAGCGATATATATATACATATACATATATATATATATATATATATATATATATATATATATATATATATATATATATATACATACATAGACCCAAACATTGGTAAGACGATAGAAAGGCAATCTTAAAAATTGACAGCAAACAGACCAGTAAAAAGGCAAGAGCGAAATAAGAAGACGCTAGAGGAAAGAGAAGACTAATACTGATAAGCAATATGCTCATTGAAATCTCTATAAGACCTAACACCGTACATCACGATTGATTACAAGACGACGAGGTGGAAGGGTGCTTAATTCTGAGATAAGTAAGAAGGCAAGAAGTTTTACAAATTTAAGTTAGAGTCTCGAAAAGAAAAGTGAAAAGATAGAATAAAACATTAAAACAACTAAGGAGGAAACGCCGTGGGTTATATTTCTTGCAAATTTTGCGCAGACATGGATGCTGGCCGCAAGCTGTCGATGTCCCAAGGGGCAGGTAATTAAAGCGGAAGTAAATCATCCCCTGTAAGCGCGCGCAAACTGACCAACTTCACAGAGATAACTAGGGAGGACGGGGTATGCATGGTGGTTGATGCGACTTCGCATTCATCTGACAGGTTACGTTTTTACATTACGTGTACCGTAATTCTTTAGTTCTGGTCGTCAGCTGTTTTTGGGGCCCTGGAACGAGTATCATGTAGCGTTTTGCGGGAACTTCAGAGAGAGAGAGAGAGAGAGAGAGAGAGCGATTCGGCAAGCTGCTAATGAGAGGTGGGTGGGTTGTGGAAGGGGCGGGAGGAAATTAGTAAAATTATTTGAAGTGTTCTGAGTGCTGGCTATTTATGTCGTGAGTAACTGCAAGTATGTGCAATTACTACATGAGAGCATGTTTATTATAATCAATTAGTGATACTGATATTATAAAAAAGATGTTTGCGCAATGCCGGCAATTAAGTGTTAGAAACAATTTTAAACATAAAACGATCGACTTGCAGTGGTCAAATGACTCTAGTTTGTTATTAAACAACTCCAGGTATATATAACTATGATTGTAGGCTTGCTGGCCTTTTTCAATAATATTTTCAATTGTACAGGGTTATGTAATGTAAATAAGCATTGATCCTTTAATCAAATATTTCCGTTTTGAAAACTAGCACTCAAACAAAAAGAAAAACAAAATCTGAGAGACAAGCTTTGGGGCAAGATTTCAGTATCGCTTTAGAAGTCGCCTGATTTGCTTCGATAGGAAGTCCATCATAACAATTGTCTGCATGGCCAGGCTACACGGATCTATATCTATACACGAAGGCTGTTTCCCTTGGGTTTCGTGCAAAGTTCTGTTTAACATCACCACATTGAATTCCATGTAGGTAGTGTGATTATTTTTCTTTATCATTATTTTTTTGTTTTGTTATTCTTTGCAATGCATTGGTTGATTTTCTGGTATAATGATTTAAAATTCTTTGAGTTTTACAATTCTCTTTCTTTTTGTCAGGTGAAACTCAAATTCAGATAAAAATGAGAAGATAAAGAGGAAACAGCTTAAAACTGGCGCGAATTTGGCAGACGCCATAATACAACATAGTTAACTCCTACACTAACACTTTCACGTCGTAGAATGTTTGGTTTCTCGACGTGTCAAGTCAGTGATAATTCTCTACCCTATTGGTGGTCAACACACCCCAAGGCATTAGAGTGATTCTAACCTAGAAAACGGATCCAGGATCATTCAGTTTGGACACGCTTCACATACCTTATGGGGGGTAAATATCCTGTCAAAGATACTTGAATGAACAACAATGGCTTGTTTACACCATTGAGCAACCAGCTTCCCTGGGATAAGTTTACCCATATTTCCAGGTCAAAGTCCTCTTTGTCTCTGACGGAGTCCTATCCAAAGTTCTCACGTTTCCGAGACAGGCTTAAACATTAAAATTTTATTTCAAGAAGAAGTTGTTGTTGTTGTTATTTTGTGGACTTACACTCGAATAATAATCATTATATTGCAGCCATTGAAAATCACATTGCCTCTTTAGTGATTGGTGTGGAAGGCACAATTTCATGTTACTATTTTTTCGTTTTCCTTTGTCCACTTAAAAGTAAAGTCAAATGTTTCTTTCTTTCTATTTTTCTTTAAATAATTACATTGTATATTATAAAAGATGATAGGCGCCTAGCTTAAAAATTGAATGATTTACTCAGGTGATTTGAAAAATAGTTGATTTTATGGATCAGGATACTTACAAAGATTAATGAATTTATGTTGTTTTCTTGCCATAATAAAATGTGTGTGTCATCTACTAGTGGAAATTTACAGGTTTTAAAAGAGATCTTTTAATAAAGAAAAAAAAAACCTCAATTCTCTTTTTGCTCGTACTTCCCGCTCTTTTTTTCTTGCTATCTCTGTACATGTATGCCCATTTATGCCCATGTTTCCCTCGTGATCTCTTTTTCGCTCTATGATTTCTATTCGTGATGACTACCAGTACCGTGCTCTTGTCAATGGAATTATTCTTCCCTTTAGAAAAAGATGCGGATGTATTGATAAACAGACCCGTTGATATCAAGGGCAGATAAGGTGTGGTCAATGTAACAGGTGCCCGGAGTGGACGTGTGTATTTCCCCCAAGGGACCATTGACGTGAGGCAGAAAGAAGTTTATCACAATCTGACACTGTGCGCAGACGAAATGCCACCGGGCATGACTGTGGTAGTGGCTAGTGAGGTAGGGGTCTGGGAAGTATCACGTAACTCTTGGGTTATGGCGTGTTGCGTGTTCCACAAAGCAACAATGTGAAGATTTGTTTCCTCTTCTTTCTCTCTCTCTCTCTCTCTCTCTCTCTCTCTCTCTCTCTCTCTCTCTCTCTCTCTCTCTCTCTCTCTCTCTCTCTCTCTCTCTCTCTCTCTCTCTCTCTCTCTCTCTCTCTCTCTCTCTCTCTCTCTCTCTCTCTCTCTCTCTCTCTCTCTCTCTCTCTCTCTCTCTCTCTCCCTTTCACTCTTTCTCCCTCTCTGCCTCCCTCCCCCTGTCTTTCTATCTCCTTCCGTCTCTCTTATTCTCTGCCTCAGTCTCTCTCTCTCCCCCCCCCCCCCTTTTCTCTCTCTCTCACTCTTACACAAAAAACACACACGACCTGTTTAAGTTTTCTTTGGTATTTTTTGTCGATTTGCTTGCCTTTAATATCTTCTATAAGAATAAAAAATAAATTTTGTAAACAGCTACATTAAAATGAGTGATACCGCATTCTCATCAAACGCCAAACTTCACTTAAATCATAAAAACCCTACTATACCCGTAACAGCAGATTAGAATTATTTTGGCGCGAAATCTTATGATCCATATTTGGCGCCAAATACTGACCTTTTGCATTATTGCAGTTGATTCATAGCGTCACTGGAATCATAAAGATTGTAAAACAAAAAAAGAAAAGAAAAAAAAGCGATGGTGTCTTACATTGCTTAATTATGAAAATAAATTAAAACGCAAAGCTCCCAAGTTTTCTTTAAAAAATAATAGTTTAATTACCGTACTCTTGAGATGGGAAAGGGCATGGGTTAGAAATAAAAATTTAAATTAAAATATTCATATTTAACTTTTAAGTTGTATTTCTGTGTTGCAAACAAAGCCAACCCCAACATAATTGATCCATTGCTATGACTTAGTGAATGTGAACCATTTATACTAACTGTTATGCTCATTGTTGCAGTACTTTCATAGTTTCATGAAAGTAATAAACAGGTAATAAAGCAGACTGCTTGACTTTTTACATCGCTCACTGATTGGTCTTGCGATTATACATTATACCAATACACTCCTCCTATGTGGTTAAGAGAAAAATCCTACAGAGATGCATGAAAGTTGGGATATAACAACGAATTAAGATTTGAAAAAACTGGCGGTTTGAAAAAAATTTTTTATGTAAATTATAATTCCTATGAACAAACAGCCTGCACTGCCAGCTTCTGTGCTACTTTGGCGTTCCACATCGACTACCAGTACCAGCTTCACCCACTGCAGATACTCGTTCAGGGCCCTTTTCTCTCCTGGGATCAGAAACAGCTGATCTCATGAAATGGGGATTATCTCCGCATAATTAGACGGCGTACCGGTATGAGACGTATCTCAAACGTAAAGTTGCGTCGGCTACGATTCATTTGAAGATATCTTATCTTACCCCCCCCCCCCCCCCCCCTTTTTTTTTTTCTACCTCCTTTCTTTTCTTTTTTACACACATACAGACATGCCACCACCTTTTTCCAGTGCAACAGACCACACCAATGTAAATTAAGACGGCATCGTTAGCGAGGATAATTATTAGGTTAAATTGTTATAAAAATGCTAAGTCGCAATCCAAGAAGTTTCACAGCTTAATTCCATGGAAAACAGGGGTAACCGAATTTTGTAAGAAGAATAATAATACGTTAAAAAATATGGTCACATGTTTTAACTTATTTTCAATACGTATAATTTAAAAAAAAACAACGATTTTCCTTTTTAATTATAACATCGATGGAAAAAATCCTCATGAGTCATTAGAAACACACCATAGAAGACAAAATGGATTCATTGATAGCTCAGGAGACCCTGTGTTACTCCAGTGCACAAGTGGCTGGCGAGACATGGCAGGACTCTCTAGAAGAAAACCTTGGTAACAACATTACCTTATACTTAGCGGGTTTCGAGATGGAATTGATTATGCCGTTTACTCTATCTTCTCTCTCTCTCTCTCTCTCTCTCTCTCTCTCTCTCTCTCTCTCTCTCTCTCTCTCTCTCTCTCTCTCTCTCTCTCACCCACACACGCATAATAACAAGAAGTAAATAAAAAAAAAAAAGCAGCAGCAGAAAACGTTTTCATGCGTCTTTTTCTCTTCACGTTATAAATGTTTTGATGAAAACAAAATTTTATTCTGCGAGTGAAAACCTAGAGTTTTAGTGATTTTTCTAAGGCCACGTTTTCAGCTCTTTCCCGTGCAACTATGAGTATGATTAGCAGGAAATCAAAATGGAGGGGTGAAGTTAAAAAAAATGAAGATGTCCACATACAGTAAATGTCGAGACCACGGTCAGTGTAAAAAAAAAAAAAAAAAGAAGAAGAAACTAACAAACAAACAAAAAGACAAAAAATGGTCATTGACGCGCCAAAATGCCCCTTTCCGCCAGTAGCACCTCTCCTACCTTCAGTAATCGTTACATCTTTGTTTGGTCTCGTGACTTCGTCTCGTCAACCTACGCCCATCTGTGATCAAGTGATTGAAAGGGGTGTGGCTGGAGGAGTGGCCACCCCCTGTTAATGGACTGGCGAGCAGTCACCCCGCTCTGTTTAGCAGGGATCGGTCTGTGTAGGTCCTATTACCGCATAGTTCCAATTACATGCAAATTTTGCGGTTCGGTGAACAAGAATCAAGTACTGATGCTTGAGGCCTATTTTCAAATGTCACGCATTAAGTTTAACTGAGGCATGCTATTTCATCACTGGCTTTTTACAACGGAGACCAGAGAGTACGTCAGAAAGATTTACATCCATAAACAGAATGCAGAACTTTTTTTTTTTAATAAATTTTTTTATCGTGACAATTTTAAACTGTGACGAAAGAAATCAATTTTTGGCCAGAAATTTTAAAGGATGTAACAAAGAGGCCGTGTTATATTTTATTATGGAAATATTGATGAGCCCTGAAGTTTATATCTACGGGTCGGCAAGGTTTGTGTTCAAACTGGGTTGTATTATAAATAGACAAATCTCGCCAAAGTTTTGATTTTAGAGATACATATTTTAAACTTTGCCTGAAGTTTCCTGACAGGAACTCTGATACCGTTATTTATGACTGAGGCCTTATTATTTGTAATGGTCAAGGTAGCTAATCGTAATACCGAAGTTTTTGAGTCGATCATTCAAGTCTTCTATCGAAATTGTTTTTATTCTCTCTCTCTCTCTCTCTCTCTCTCTCTCTCTCTCACACACACACACACACACATACATTCACACTGTTTTCTCCTTTATTATTTATCTCAAGCATCGATACTTTATTTTCTTCTTAATCCCCCCTCCAAAAGTATGCAGCTGAACAAGTTCAAACCTAGTCCAAAGACCTATGCGAATCTTGTTTCTTTCTTTCTTTTTTAACTCCATGCGCCATCAGTTCCTACACATCATGATTGTATACAAACTTGAACCATGTTATAGACGCCTAAGTACAAATACATTGTAAGTGATACCTGGTAGACCCTTTCATGTGTGTGTGTGTTTTGAGGAGTTGGGCCTGCGGGGGTGGGGGGGTGGGGGGGAGAGTGGGGGAGATCACAAAGGGCCATAATGAACAATCAGATAACTTTGCTTCGCCGCCGTCTCCGCCCATCTCACGACTCTTTCTCTCCCCCCTCTCTCTATCTCTGTGTTGCCCTCCTCCTCAAACCACAGCTCAATCGTCTCCGCCGCCCATCTCGCGACTCTTTCCCTCCCCCCTCTCTCTCTGTGTTCCCCTCCTCCTCAAACCACAGCCCAATTGCCTCCGCCCTTCTCACGACTCTTTCCCTCCCCCCACTCTCAATCTCTGATTTCCCCTCCTCCTCAAAGCACAGCCGAGTCGTCTTCGTCGATCGGTTGATAAGGTCCTGCTGAGCTGATAATCCATTGCGCGCGCCGCCAAACGGTGAATCGACTTCTGCGCCCGGCTGCTGGTCAAGTCCCCAACTGTTTGGCGCGAAATCGGTTAGCCATGGTCAGGCCTGGGGTCCTCGTCGTGTAGTCATCAATTATATGCTCAATCATTTGATTTTATGTTCGCTTTACACAATCTCCGGTTCGCTCTAGGGTGAGGTTTCAAAGACCCAGTCTTGCCCCAGTGACCGAACAGCTTATCGCTACCATCGTTACTGGATACATAAACTCTAAACGGGTCCATTAGTAAATTTTGCCTTAAGCAGGTCATCCCCTCGTAATTTTCTCTGCAAAACGTAAAACAGTCGAAAATTGAAAAATAATTATTAGAATTGGCACATTTTAGTCTTGGAACTATTATTGAACAGAGATATTTTTAAAAAAAATCAGTCGTCAGATTCAGAAAAATGTATCCTTGATTAAATTTTTAATGCAATAGAAACAATCGTGTACCTATCTGAGTATCTCGACAAAGAGTTTTACTTCTGGGCGTTTTTTTCCTATAAAAGTCTACGAAGCAATTTGGTAAAATAAATTTTGATGAATTGCCTTATAAGCGTGTTGCAGATGGCGTAGAAACCCATAGTCTGAGATTAATTAAAGAACATGGAGTATTTAAACTATCGCATTCAACCACAAACAAACCAGTGTGGCATAGACTATAGAGGAAATGGTTTAAAACAATATTTTTTTCAAACATTGCCGACACACATACAAACACATAAACAGGCGTTCGATTGAAGAAATATTAAATTGGCCTCCGGGGCTCTCTAGACAAAAGACGTGCTTTCACTTCAGTAAATGTCTGAAAACTACTTCAAAATCAATCGATAAGAAATTGAAAAGATGTGAAGAAATAATTACAGTTTACTTTATAGGTTATCACCTAGCCCGTTCTTTATAGATTTCATTTTCTCATGAAAATATTTTAGCAAGATCAATTTCAATGCATCTTGTTATCAACGAAACTCTAAGATGTAACACATCTGTATAGGATCCCTTGCTTTTCCAAAACATGGCTGTATATTCATTTTCTAAGTTAATCGACCCTTCAGCCCCGCGCCCTCTCCTTAGAGAACTTTATACTACAGTGTAGTGTACTTGAAACTGCATCACATAATGAAGCTGCTGTCGAGGTGGAACCATAAGTATAAGTGTAAAAATACTACTGACATTTTTTTGTCTATTATGTTCCTAGAAATAATTTGAATGAATCTGGGTCTCTCCACTTCCTCCTGTTGAACGTCCTTTTCATGAAAGCCTCCATGGAACACCAGACTAAAAAGACTAATGCAGTCATAATAAAGTGGTGTCACACAACACACATTCCTTGCTACCGTCTTTGGTTACACAATCATAGCTAGCTCTCAGCCTCAATTGCAATCAACCTCTATCGCCAGGCTAAGGCAGTGAGAGTGACTATGACAACAGTCAAATGTCTTGTGTCTAGTTGCTAGTAATGCTCGGGGGAGTTCTGAGATTTCACACTTCAACGATTTTGAATTGGGTCAAGAAGTCGAGTTCAGGACGGGTAACCATGGATATTGAACGATGCTTTCTCTTCTGATCTCAGTTGTGAAGACTACTTGCATTAAGATTAGTTTTTTTTTTTTTTTTTTTTTGTGAACAAGTTGCTCTTGAAGCAAACCTGTTTCCCAATAGGCGTCCATCATGATACTAAATCACTAGCTCGTGTTTTCTGTTTTATAAAGGTTTTCAGCAGGGATGAGAGCTGGACACAAAATTTTGTACTGAACTTTTTTAAACCGATCAATAATAATGTCCATATTTTCCAAGTGATGAACGCCAGATTCATACGTATCACCTGTAAAACCTATAACTTTCCAAATGCTTCGACTGTGTGTAAATTTTACTTTATAATTGCTTGAAATGTTCAGTATGCTTTTAAACGTATTTAAATAAGTTTTTTAGCTGTCTATCAAGCTCTTCTACCAACGGGAATTTCTGTTGTTTTATTTTGATAATTGATTTCATATTCGGTTATGTTATAAATCGAGATATTTTTATAATAATACTTTTCGAGATCAACTAGAGCAATTTCATAACTTTTACCATTTGTCACTTGAATTGCGGGATTGAAGAGTGTACTAAAATTGCTGGTGTTAGAACCAACGACAAGTTGTAGCTGTTCTTTATTTGAAGTGTTTTTTACAAGTTTCAAACGTTCATTGTTTTCTTTACAAATTATATGTCCATATTCTAAAAAATAGAAATTGTCTAAGTTACATTTGTATTTTCCGTTATTCACGTCACATGAAAATTATGCAGTTTTCACCAACAGATATTACACAATCGTTTAAAATCATCATAAGATATATGTAGAGAAACATGATCTTGGTAAATGTTTTGAATGTTTTTTTTTTGTTATCTTGTTTAAAAATCAAAGGAAGTTGCTATTTTCTCTAAATTGTTTGTCTGGGTAATCGAAAATGATTTTGAGATAGATAAAAACAAGCAATACTTGAATGTCTTCCTCTTGTATAATAATCATTACATTTTATTCTCTTTCTCTAACAATAAGTCATAAAAAAAAATATTAGCTTTTTATCAGTAGGGTTGATTTTTTTCGGGTCTACAATATCTTCCCCGTTTTAAAAGAATTCACATGTAATCGGATTTTCATTTTCGAATTGTTTTCCTATCTCTTTTATCAATGTACATGTATATGGACTGATATCATTGTTTATGATTTCTTTCCTTTTCTTAAATAAATCATACATATTATTTACCTAGTTATTGAAACCACATTTTATACCTAAGTTGACAAAGATTTTTACCATAAACTTTATTGCAATATAATAAATCTGGTTTTAGTAGAAGATTTAACAATAGGTTAGTTTCCCCACACCCATAATTTCCTACGATTAAACCTTTTGTTTTCTCTTGTATACCCTCTAGCTTTACCTAAATCTAGAACAAATGTTGAGGCAACGTTTGACCTAATTATTGTTTTCGCTAGGCTGAGATTCATGTTGTTCTGGCATAGTAACTTTTTTGCTCCCATTGCTCTGCAAATTCTGGTTTGTTTAACATTTCTTAAATGTTTTTTCAGTCGATAAACTTCAGAAAAGCTATGGCCTAATTAAAAAAAACTATAGGAAATTGATATTAATATCGATATAATATATCACACACTTTTATACGTTCGCGCTGGTTGATACTTGATTTAAAAAAAAATGTAGAATTATATTTTGTCTGTTTCTTTTTCCTTAAAATTTTACAAAAGTTCAACCTAAGGGATAAGAGTTTCCGTCTGAAAAAATTTTCTTCCCAGTTTCAGTTCTCTTTTACTTGGCAAGGACGAGAATCAAACAAGTTGAAGAAAGAGAAAATGTACAGATGCATTACATGTATTGTTGTAAGGTACCATCAAGGACTCTTCAAACCATGTTTCGCTCATGCCAAAAAACTTGCAATCCATTATGCAACTTATATAAGATCATTCAAATGTATATGTGTGTGTGTATATAACTACATGTATGTATCTGGCATAATTTAAATCACCTAAGAAATTTATCTAGATATAAGTAAGCAAAACTGTTATCCAATTCTCCTCTAGTAAGCACCTGGAAAAGCCAAAATTCTTATATGTAAAAATTAAGTAGTAAAAGGAATGTATAAGGGCTCTAAATAAATGGAGACAAAGACATTACATTTTTATTTTCTTTATTATTTCTTTTAAGAACCAGTCTTTTCACCCAGCGACACTCAAAGTATAATGAACAAAGTTGTAACAACAATACTAAGTCATCACAAATAAAATAATTTAAAAAACGCTTTCAGAAAATTCTGTATGCCACATTAAGCATAATTCAACATATGAATAGGACAATCACGCCAAAAACACTGAATATACAATTTTTGAAAATCTCAGAGCTTTTAGCTTGCTATGTTGTATGTGAGTTGTTTTTACATACATGTACTTATTTCTGTACAAAGAAAACATTTTCCAACATCTGAACCTTCAAATAGTGTTTGCTGTGTCAGAAGAATTTTAAAATGTTTATCCGTAAAAATAAATAAATGATTAAATAAATTTATGCTTATTTGTATGGCAGCATTTATTTAGACCAACATATACAAATTAATATTCCTTTGGTATTCATATAAAATTAAAGATAGAGATGCAATGAATAGGTCTTTATTTAGGCTTTCACCAAGTTGTCTTTCCGACTGACATGCTTTTACATCCTAAAATCCGCCATTCACAATGAATCAGTGTTTCTTTCAAATATAATCTTGGACTAACTGATAAAGACATCCTTATGTGTGAAGACGTTTCATACTCTACCAAACTATACAGAATTCAAATAAAAATATGTGGACTAGTACAATTATCTGTGCCACAGCACAATGAAAGAATAAAAAGTGAAAAAGACAAAAAAAAAAATAGAAAGAAAAGATCCCACTTAATTATGTTCCTAACTTTATAACATTTAAAATTAAATCGATATGAAATCAAAACGAGCATGAATACACAGCGAGCCTTCCTCTTTTCTTAAGGCGATTCCCTTAATAAAGGGTTCATATCCTTAACAAAAAAAAAGTTAATGCCTCTGACTTTATAAGTTTTAAAACAAATAACTATGACAGTGGGTGCAGACATACCTGACAGAACCATATTCACTTGATCAATGTGTAAACTGTCTCACCACATTCACCGGTTCTAAAAATTACTAAATAAAAACAAAAGATGAAGCTTTAATAATGCTATATAGATAAAGTGCCCTATATTGCAGATCTATGACACCAAATTTTTAACACTATATCATAATACTTTATATTGTTTGAAGTACCATTCAAGTTGTCATTGTCAGAAAGACTAGGGTACAAAAGTTCATCTATGTGAGCAAAATATTACAACTAGGTAGGAAACCCTGAAAATGTATGAACATGCCAACCTGGGCAACATTATCTTTAAACACTATACATTAAATTTTCTCCTAAATTACATAAGCATGTACTAGCTAGGCTTTTGAGACATGTATATATATATATATATATATAAAAAAAAAAAGACAATATCATTCTGGATTGAGAACTTAATGCCCCTAGATAGGATGACGGCAAAATGCAAAGAAGGAAATAATCTTTCAACTTAAAACTGCAGCATGATCTCACATCTATTCTAGCCATCATAGTCAGTAATGATTGAGTTTGTTTTTAGGATGTAAAAGGATAGATCTGACACTGGCACTTTCAAAATGCACAAATCCTTCACTATTTTTTTCATATGATTAAAAAACCTCAAGCTGTTAGTATTACACCACCTGTTAAGCTCATGATTTTGAAAAAGGGTTACAATTCATTTAGTATGGACATAATTATCATACTAACATTTTGAAATTAATTAAAATTTACTGCCAACCCCACTTCTTACAAGAAAGCATATTGTACATACTAGCAATATTAGATGTTTATTTTATTCACAATTGTTTGAATCTTTCCACATAGGATGTATATGAAAACTTAAGGAATGGCAAAAGCAAAACAAATCAGAGCATCAAATATAATCTAGAAAATAAAACAAAAAAAAAACCACTTAAGATTTAAATCATTGGCATTTTGTACACGGCAATCAAGTAACATCGGATGAAACTAAGCTGTTTAAATGAAGTCAGTGATATAATGAAGAATGAAACAACCTTTACTCTAGTAGAAATAAAAATCAGAGTTAAGACAGTTAAAGAACTCCTTCCCCCCCTTCCATAGAATTTAGTGTTTCCAAACACCATCAAAATAGAATATTTTTAGAAACAAAGTTGGAAATGTTTAATAAATTAACCACAATTTGCATCACCTCTCTTCTCCTGCTTTCTTTCTTGATCACAACAGCTTAGAATAATAACACTAGAAGTCTTCACATGAATAATTTCAAAATGTAGAAAGATCTATTGGGTATGTTAAACAAAAAGTTAGGTTCAACAAAGACACAAATACTCATACTGACATCTCTCAAGGAAGCCGGAAAAAAATAAAATAAAAGGGTTCAAATAATCTAATGCAAGTTTTCAGATAAATTGAAAGATTAAAATGATGAAATAGTTTTAACAAATACAACAAAAGATAAAAACTTATAAAAAGTAGCAATTCCAGCCATTTAAAAAAAAAAACAAAAAAAAAACATTTCTGCAAATCTAATACAAGAACTAAATTATAAATATGAATTTGAAAATAACATTTAACAGGGGAGAAAAAATTGTAGTTTAAAACAACTTCAAAGATATTTCACTTACATTTAAATACAAGATAAGTTAAACAGAGTAAGTAATAATATACATTTATTAAGAGGACCAATCAAAAGGTTTGGTCCTTTGAGAATCAAACAAGACTTCTCTCATTTAATTACATTGGGTTTAGGGTTATTTTGTTTTGGTTTTCTCATACTTCCTTTACCAACCCTTCTCACAATGTTTTTAGAATAAAGACACTCCATTTAAGCTTAAAAAAAATTTTTTTTTTTTTAAATGAAATAAACATAAGAAGGAAAATGACCCCAACAGATGATGATAAAATAGAATCAATGACAAAAAGCTGATTCAATTTTTTTAAAGTTTCCAGCTCTGTTTAAAAAAAAATGTAAAAGAAGCCATACAAAATGTACAATGAAAGATTTAAACAAATCACGATCAGATGCATGCTATTACAACAGATTAATGAATAATCCAAACTTTACTTAGCTTTTTACATCATCTGCTTATTTTACAACATATCAAAAATGACGTCATGTAGCTAAAATATTTCCATAGGAAATAGTCACATCAATCTTTTACACAAATAAATACTCATTCAGCTCATGCAAACATAAAATCAATTTGCTAAAAAGTTCTTTGACATAAGTCCCATGTTGAATGTTAGCAGATGATATTTTTCAGGTTAATAAAAAGCTAGGGAGAGAAAAAATAAAGTAATTAGTATGATGTATTAAATACAGACCATTTTGAAATAAAAACAAAAAAAAAACCTGACAACTCTATGTTCCATGATATGATGGCACGAATCATGCATTAAAAAATTTTCCCTGAAAAATGCATAACAATTACTCCAAACTTCAGATCTATATGCAGATGACTTAAAAATTTTATATAACTTCACTGAAAGTATACAATCAAAAGTAAAAGTAAGGAATCTAACATCAACTATATTACTAGATTCAATTTAAAGCTGCAAAAAAAAACCTATATTATGAGTACTTTCTCATAAGTGATTTATGATAATCTTGAAACGAACCACAAGAATTTCCAAAAGCCTACTCTAGATTCAAGTAGCACAAAGAAATTAAATCTAACTAACTAACAATTATGGCAACAGTCGTGGGGCAGAGAAGCATACAAGGAGTAAAAAATAAACAGTTAAAAATGTTAAAATAAAAGTGAAAATTTTATGAGTACCCTAAAAGTTAAGTAATTATGTTTCAAAAGCATAGTACAATGGAACTTGGGAATAACAATCTTTGACCATTTCATAAAGTATTGTTATAGCAAGGGTTGTCATTATTCCCGCAAAAGGGAATAAAGAAGTATTAGTTTTGATGAATGGGAGATAAACATTGGCAATGACTAATCATTTTCACTACAGGTTCTTTACTGCTTTAGGGTCGATAGTAATGCCCTTTCTCTTGTTAGTTGTGATTGTCGATATGGTTGCGATGATACATGTAACTGGAAGAAGTGGACAACAGTACAGTCCTAAAACGATTAAGAATGAAAGCCAAAACTAGTGCAATGAAGATGTAAGAACTTAAGTCTAGGTTTTGCCTGTAACAAAGACTGAGACCAGAGTAACACGGTTAGGGAAGAAAGCAAGTAGTCTCTCCTCCATGGGGCTAGGTCTGCAGGAGAGGTTGTGATCAGACCCAATCTCTCCTAACCCGCTTGACGGCTCATCTTTGTCCCAAGAGTGTTTCAAAATTTCCCCACCCCCCTCCCCTCCTGGTCAGACTGATAAGGTTTTCGAAAATTTTTGCTGAGATGCACTGAGCATTGATCTTGTGTACCATGCACACTTGTTGTGTGATACCAAAGTGTATAATTATACAGACCTGTGATACTAATACTAGGCCAAGAATAAACTTAATGGAAGGGAAGTTCAAAATTATAAATTAAACTTCACTGTCTTCAGTAGCATGAAAGTACAAAAATATTCTTTGAAAAACTGAAATAAACTAAAGCAATTCTTAAATCGTGCTAATTCGTTTTTGCTGTGCATACTCCAATGTATATTAGTCAATGCAAATATACATGTCTAAGGCCTTGCCGTAACCTAAAATGCCTATCACTAAGATTCTATCAAAAGGCATCTTTGAATATTCCTTTCTTGAATGATGATGTAGTTTTTCATTACAAAAACTGAGGGATATAATCCGAAGAGACTATTAAAACTATTAAAAGTGAAACTCCTCTTTTAACAAAACCTCATAGGATTGCATATAAACATGAATGACTGAAAAAAAAGGTTACACTGTCTTTAGAGCAGTTTTTGCGTACTGAAAGAGGGATTATAAAAATATTTCTGACTCGTGGATATAGTAGAAAACTAAAGATGTGAGTACTCAATGTTTGTATTTGGCAAAATTGTAATTGTTAAGCTGCACTTAGTGAAGTACAAGATCATTAGCCGATAAGTACCTAAGCTTCGAAACTTTGGAACTAACGAAAATCCAAACCCTAATCTTAACTTAGTCTTGTAACAAATATGAGCAAGAAATTCAAAAATTTTGCTATAGCCCTCTTTCAAGACCACTCATAAACATTTATGAGGAATACCATATACTTTCTTGGCACAAGGAACATTTACATTGTTGCAGTTTTACTAAGCTTACTTGAGGGAATTTTCACATGAAAAGTTTTAGTATGCTTCAAGGAGGACGATGGAATAACAACTTTGAATGGGGAGGAAGCACTATGATGTGATGATGGCATTGAGGTGGTAGTAGCCACAGCCAAATCTGCAGATTCCACCACTTGTTCCAGGTTACTTGGTAATGGAGCAGGGAGGGACATAGTGAACACAGCTTTAGAGTTTGGGGTCAACACGGATGATGGAGGTTCATCTGTTTGGGTCAATAAAGAGGAGGAAGACTTGGTGACTTTGGTGCAATTAGATGATGGCATCTGTATGATCCTGATGGGACGAACATTACCTTTGTTGGTGCTTAAAGTCCTATTTTTAGAGTTAGATGATGAACCTGGTGTAAGGACTATTCTGTTAGGGGCTCTGAATTGCACCATTGGAGGAGCAGAGGATGAAGTTTGCTGTGGTAAAATGGTGTTGCTTCCTTGAGGCAGTGCCCCCCCAGATAAAGGAGGAGTGGCAATCACTGTTGCTGAGGTAGTTGTAGGTCCAGCACTTGGTGCAAAACTGTGCACTACAATTTTTGGGATGTAGCAGTTTGTTTGAGGTTTTTCTGAAGAAATTGTGGAGGGATTAGTGGGTAGACTTTTCAATCGCCTCAAGCCAATTTTAAAGTCAGGTCCTGATGGAGAGGTAAAGGTTGCCTCACAAGCATCACTAGACAAAGTTGAACCTAACGGTGGCGTGGGTAACTCAAGACAAACTTTTTTTTCATCTGGGCCCTGGATCTCTACCATATTGCGCTTCAAAGTGCGGTGAAGAAAAGTTGTACCTGGCATAGGGCTGGTTTCGTTGAGCCTTGCCATGTCATATTCTGGAGACTGGATGAGAGTTCTCCCAAGTAGATTGATGGCTTGACCAACAGCAGGAGATGATCCAGCCTTTTCCTGGGCTGTTGCCCTCCCCTCAGTATTTTTTGGAAAGCGTATTTGCCGCTGAGCACTGGACTTAGCAGCCTGCAGGGACTGGAGTACTTGCTCAAACTCTGAGCTAGACAAAGAGATATGCTGAGGAGGAACAGCAGATGTAGCAGTGTTGGACACTTTGTTCATGCTCCCTCCAGTGATGGTCTTGACCTCACCACTGTTCTTGGACAAAATGATAGTCTCGCAAGGCCTGGCAGTGCCTGGTTTAGGGGTTGATGGCAACAAATCTTCCTCTTGCTGGCTGTCCAAAATTGGCCTTTTCGGCCCAACAGGCACTGGTCGAGGGATGTGAATTATTTTCACACTTTCTTGTCCTAACATTTGCCTTTGTTTTAATGTTGCTGATGAATGACTCGGACGATCATCAAAACTCAAGTGCTTTGAAATGGTTGCTGGCATGGCAAACTTGTGAGGTATAGGTTGAGGTTCATCTAGGGAGGAAAAAAAATGCATAAATATAAAATTAATATCTGTATTAAGAAAGACAAGAAAAAGGATTGTAAATTTGATTGACAGCTCAAGATTTTGGACATTTTGATAAAAGAAGGAAAATCATTAATCAAGAAAACAATGGTGTTATCTGAAACTACCATGAGATGTTCATGCAAACAAAAATAATACAGAGACCTTAATTAAATTAAAACATGAAATCTGTCAAGAGAAAAAACTTACTGTCAAAATCCAACTTCTTGATCGGGCTAGTTGGCTCTGAGGTTGTCCTCTGTAGTAGTTCTCGTTCATGTGCTGCTACTCGACATATTTCATCGAAAGAAGAGTGCCTTGGCAAACATGTCCGTTGCTGCTCCAGTTTCATGCGTAAATCTATTTAACACAAATATGCTCGCTTGATAGGCATTCACAAATGGTCATGAGGTTCATAAGATCAAAACTAAATGCAGGAAGATCTTGCCAATTTTATGAAAGCATCATAATTGTGGGAGAAAATTAAATAAAGATTTTAATTCAATTTTATCCAGCTTTTGCCATTGTGTAAGTGTTGGAATAAGAGTCACTGAAGAAAAACTGATTGCTGGCAGCACCAAGTCTCTTCTCAGAGTAGGGCCTTGGGTTTTTTTTTTTTTAGAGACTTAGCAGACTCTCAATTAGCAATGGAAGAGAATGTTACAATAGACAGTGCCTTTTCAAATAATTATGCTCCACCTATACCTGGCCCTTTATTTTGTTGCCTTCTGATGAATAGTATTATCAAGAAAATAAAGCAGTCAAATATGTAAGATTTAAAGAAACTTTAACCCAACCAAGTGTGTCAAAGAGCCATTTTTAATAAGTGAACAGTTGTTACCTTCAATGCCTGTTTACACTCACAGGTTTGTGCCTCCTAGAATTTAAGTAACAGGAGGATAGGCTTTCAAAACTGTCTTTCAATGGAAATTTTCAAAAAATGATAAAGAAAGAAACCCCCCAGAATATCTCTCTTCACACAGCTGGGATAAAATCAAAAGGTAAAAAGGATGAGATGTGCATAAAGGCAAAAAATTACCATTCTTCACTTGATGACCACTTGATACTACAGAGCCAGCAGGGCGAATAGGTCTAAATCCATGCAAGATGCTTTGAACTGGAAAACAGGTAAGAAGAAAACAAAAAACCTTAGTGATATGTAGCGTCACTTTTCTTGCCAAAGAGCACGAAAGCTTAAGCTAAAAGAAAAATCCACAAAGATAAAGAATACAAAATAAACTTACAAAATGTATCAAGCTTCTGCATTTTAAAAAAGACTTAAGAGTACAAGGAGGACAGAATGATAGGTTTGGTTTAAATCTTTTAAATTAGTATTCTTATGAGGGGTGGAACTAGAGCGGTAGAGGTTGGAAACAAAAACCCCTGAACTTCGCCTGTGTTAAAAAATTAACATCAAAAGTAAATGTACATCGAATGGATACACACGTAAGTTAAACCAAGCTTCTGTTCTCAGCTTGTTATTAAAAAAAAAAAAAAAAGACACGGTAAAACAAGAGCTGTTTTCACCTGTCTTATGCCTAAGCAAGACAAGACAAATATCAAATTAAGTGTCATATTAAACCCTTGCTTACCATTTTCATTCCTTATGCAGTCCAACAATGAATGGCGTGAACTTGGACGATGACAGCCATCATAGTAACATTCTTAAAATAAGAAAAAACAAATAACAATCTTATAATATTGAAGCAAATAAATTTCTTTTGGTATTTAATTCACATTTAGTACGAGGATTGATTGGAATGTTAAAAAAGTGAAGCAACCAAAATTTAAATTTGCAATGTCTTCTCTACCTTTTTCTTTTCCTGTGGAAGTTGGCATGATGTATATATGTCAAGTTTATGACTTCATCAAGACTATTTCAAAATAAATTAAAATTGTGATAGTGGTCAACAATAAAGTGGGTGGCATCAATTAATTCCTGGATTCAACCAGTGGGAGATCATTCCAAGATTGAGAAAAAGTCATAGATTCACTCAAAATGAATCTATTGACCTAATTGTTAGATGTGTGGAAAAGTTGCTTTAATTTATAGTACAACTTAAATAAAATATAGGTTAACTCTCATGCGAATGACTATCTTTCCTTGTGCTATTCCATACTGACTGAAGTTTTTAACTTTAAAAAAAAAAAGTGATCAAGCAATCATTTTAAAACTGGATGCACTAAATTTATCTTTAGATCTTTTAGTTGCGACAACTTTTTAGCTAGGAAAAAGGGTATAACTTGATATTTGAAAAAAAAAATTTGAAGCTTCAAAAGATCAGCAAATATAACTCTGAATCACTAACAGAAAAATTTTCTCCACAGCTGTCTTCCTCAAAACAATCAAACTACATGTATATATGTTCGAGGCTGTGGTAGAGCTGGATCTGCATATTGATCTTATCTCACAGATTCAAGGCTGCAGTTCGGTTTTGCAACTTTTTCTAAATTATTTTGTTAAAAAAAAAGAAAAGAAATTCTGATACAATGTGATTCAAAATACTGACCAAGAGATGATTAGGAAACAAAAATATTGAGGCAATAAGTTATTTGTGCTTTTACTAAAGGAATTATAAAGCACTTAATTTAAAAAAAAAAAATAGCATGCAAAGGTTGCGGATGCCGCCCACAGGAACTTTTGGCTGCCAAAAATGGGTGTGAATAGTGTCGTAAGTGAGTTAAATATTTCAACTACTGCTTTCATTTCTTTTTATACCTAAGCACTCTTTCACTTACTGTCTACTATTTGAATCTGATCTACATCTGGACCGATATATTCGTAAGCTGACTTCCTGCCACGAATATCTGTCACTTGAATCTTCTTGATTAGACCCAAACTAGTGAGAATGTTGGCAATATCATACAGGCGACGTATTTTAGCTACGAGAAAAATAGAAAAGAAACATTGTTGTGGTTAAAAAGGACATATGTATTGGAGTGCTCTATAAAAAAAAATTAAGAGGCCCAAGACAAACTGTGATTTATATTAAAAAAAAAAATAAAATAAAATGTAAAATTTCACATTTTGAGAAGTATTAAATCAGTAATCATTTTAATAAGCCCATCGAATTTGCAATGAACAAACACTGCAAGCCTTTTTTTAATTTGTTTCCAACCAAAATGAAGGACTGATATTACTGACAATGACATTGTAAAGAAAGTAAACAAACCCAATAAAAATACATGATAATGAGAAGGACAATTAAAAGATAAGGAATTTATAACAGTGCATTTTAGTACTTGAAATTTTCCTTACTTTTGAATCTGGAAGCTTCAATATTTTCCATTGATCCATCTGCAATCAATATTCTTGCAGACAGTTCCAGATTTACAGTTTTTGGCTGGGAAAAAATTATTACAGAATTGTTAAAAAGAAATCAATGGTTACATACAAAGCAGTATGCAAATATTCGTCTTATATCTATTTTAAAAAAAGTGCAATAATTATTTAATGTCATGCTCTGTCAGTCACAGAATGTTGATAACATTTTATACAGAGATAGACACCCATTATCTGTCACAGAACCGTTCAAAAGTTTTTGATGAATTTACCAAACAATGAGTATTTTGTTGAAAGATTAAGAAATTTATAAAATAAGTTTTTTCCCCTAATAACTGAAAGAGTTCTCTTTTAAAGGAAAAAAAAATTACATATACAGCATTTCTTTTCTTCATTTATCACTAGTTGAGCATTCTACTCTAGATAAAAATAACATCAGCAATTATATATGTCTCACCTTGGAAACAAGAAACAACATAAGAAATCTTTGACTCATTATTCCTAATGACTTGTCCTTTCGTGGTAGCACTGTCAATAGAATTGAAAGTTGAAGCTTGATCATGTTATGTAATATAAATAAATAAATAAATAAATAACTATTTACGACTTTCAAACTTATTAAGACATCAAAGTGTAAGTATGGTTTTGAAATCTGAGGCAACTTTTCAAAAGCCTTTCTGGTCCTCATTTTAAAGCATAATAAACATTACTATTCTTATCTTAAAAAGGTATTCATGTCTTCTCAACAAATCAAACATTTACATACCAAAACTTTTGATAACGATACTCAGAGCAAATCCTACTATTTTATAAAATTTATGAAAAGGATTGATCAGTGCATTTAAAAAAGCAAAATGTAACAATTTTAATATTTATAACCTATCTTTCAACATTGCAGTATTTAGGACATATTTCAATATAAATATTCAAATCAATAACCTTGATTATCAGATCTTTCGTTTAGAGTAATAATATCGAATACTATTATGAATATTATTATGGAACAGAAACAAAATGAACAATAAGATTTTTAAAACAAGTTAATGTTAAAAAAATGTATTGTCTTACCAGTCTGCGTAGATCCTTCCAATTTTCCTATATCTTCATTACAATTTTTAATAGTTGCTAAGTCTGACACTTTTTTTGAACATGTTAAATTGATTTTGATGTCCTCTAATTCTTTGTCCAATTCCTGTTCTTTCACTTTCTTTAACAATTCAGCAATTTTATCTTTCTCAGCCAAAATCTGGTGGAGAAAAAAATACGAAGTAAATTACAAACTCAACCATATAAGAGATAAGTATTTTTTAAATCCAGCCGTTATATAAACTTCGTTCTCAGTGCAATTAATAGCCGAGGTTTAAAAATAATTTAATTAGCTGCTTCCACAGGGGTAAGGAATTAAAAAAAAAAATTCTATGTATGTGATAAATTTGGTCTTTTATATGAATTATTTTGGCTTTTTAAGAGTTCACAGCCCATAGCTTTCTATAAAGCTCACTAACAGGCGACAAGTTTGTGAACCCCACAATAAAAGCTGTTACTTTTTTTGCAAACTATGAGAGCCTGCTTTTATGGTCACATAAAACGCAACTACCAACAAACTATTATAGAGGGGAAAGTTTGACAGAGGAGGGGGGAAGAGCAAGCAGGACAACCAACATCAGGGCCTATGTTTGCACGTAAGCAATACATATTTGCTGGTAGCTGGCACAAGGAGTGAGTTCAAACCTTCTATTACGAGAACAAGATGGAAAAGAAGTAGATTGCATTATAATACAAAATCTGGATTAAATATGTATAAAAACAAAACTTACCTTTAATTTAACTAGAGTGTGAGGTAAATTGGTTTTGCCATGCCACATGTACTTGTTCTTTGCAGCTCTGCTGACAATTTCTACGCTTTCTAGGACGTTCACAATGTCATAAATCCGTCTTCGCTCTACAGCTGTTGTGGAAGATTGATAGAACACGGAAAATTGCAAATAATGCGATAAGAATATTTTGTTTCTTCTACTACTAGTAAACTGAATGAAATATGACGAAAAGATATTGAGATAGTTTCCTATTATCTTGGACTGAAGTTAAGATCATGAATGCTTCATCTTGCTGTTGCATTAAAACTGCAAAAAAAATAATTTAATACTTTGCCTTAAGGTGTTAAAGAATCTCACCTAATTCCTTGGCAACCTCATCTAAACAGATATCGATGCCAGGGTCTCCTGGATGCTCAGGATATCGTTTTAGGAATCTGAAGATTTGAAAAAAGTATATAAATGCTTTGTCCAATGGCATAGGAGAAGACAAAGGTCCTGGTTACTTTGAGCTTAACTATTTATGAATCATATTTTGAGCTTCAATTCTGGCCAGGTCAAAACTATTTGGAAACAGATGGTGGGGATGTTAAATAAGTTACAACAATGTGTTCTAATCAACAGATCAATTATGAATGCCCAATTTTTTCATTTGGGCTTTTAATATTAAATACCAGTTTACAGGATTTGATATTGTTATCATTCAGACAATAAAATAGGGTGGCAATTCAAAGCTGATCAAATTCAAACATTTGTGAAAAAAGTATAAAAGGAACTCACTTATCACACAGCTTGCCCAATGATTTATCTTTTCGGGAGGTTATAACCTCTAGCTCTAGCGTTATTGTGCTGTCCTGAGAGGAGGCAAAGTCCATACCATCTTGGCTGTTCTCCTCTGAAGGACTGACCAAATGCACTGTGGTAGCTGTAGTTGATGAGGAAACCACTGACGTTGTTGATGACCTGCCTTCAGCTAGGCTGTTCTCCCGCTCTTGTTGCATACGTCGAATTTCAGGGCTAACTGCAGTGCACAACATTTTCAGATTCCAGTTGGGACTAAGTGGGGGTGTAACATGACCACTCATTTCTCTTATCACGGTCCCAGGAGGACAAGATTTTGGAACATGGGTATCTTGGTTATTGTTTGAGTCAAAAGGGAAATAACCCTCTGTGGCATCCAAACTTTCATCCTCACTGCTATCATCCCACTGAGAATTGTCTGTGTCACAACGTTCTAAAGGTTTTCCATGGGCATAAGATTTTCTTGTCACAGAATGCTGCTTCCCTGTCTCAGACGTAGCCATGGCAATATTTTCTTTCCCAGTTTTACAGGAAAATCTCAAATGGAAATTTAAATTAGGGCTTTCTTTATTTTCTGTCAAAGGTTGTGACTTATCAGTTTGCAAGTAAATGGGCTTATCAGAATAGCAGCGCCTTAAACGTCCATGTTTGGAGGAAGATTTGTTATGAAAACCATTTATATTTGACTGGGAAGACAGTGGGGGCCGATTTGCCATTGCTGTTAGATAAAAAACAGATAAAGATTATCAAGTGAAAACTGATTCTTTAAAGTCAATATTGCTCTAGAGTTTTGATGATTACATGTCAGGTTAGATATGGTAAGTTTCAAGCATCTTTACAGTAACTCTGAAGATTGTCTCTTTACCAAAGAGAGAGAGAGAGAGAGAGAGAGAGAGAGAGAGAGAGAGAGAGAGAGAGAGAGAGAGAGAGAGAAATTTCATCTAGATCTAGAAATCTAGTTTGATATAACAAACACAATGTCGAAGAAAGTGCAAAAAAATTTTATGAACACAATATTTTGCAAATCCCTAACTTATTCTTGCTTTCAAAAGGGATGAAACCAGGAGGACAAAATATATTTTATCTACCATCAATTCTCAGACTAATTAAGCAAGTTATTTGGCGTTTTTTGTAAGCAGCAAACGAGGCCAATTTTTTATGTGTTTTGTATCAAAAAATACTATCAAGTCCAGATTTACCCTAAGTTTTAACCCCTACTAAAAAACATAGAACAATTGCTAACACATGTATTCTTTTTTGTCTAGGCCTATATTTAGGTCTGGTTCCTTTACACTGAAGTGAAAAGTTATTTCTACCTTTTTTTTTTTTTATAAATCTCTTAGTTCATGTCTTTAAAAAAGATTTCATCTAGATTCTAGATCTAAGTGGAAAGTGATTTTAAGATATCTCCTCACAAATGTTCTTGATAATTAGGCCTATTTAATCTAGATCTAGTTATAAATTATTTTGAATAGTTATTAGTTTACTAGAATTAAGATTTACTTCAAAACAACTGTATGGTGTACTGTATCAAAAATAAAGCATATGAGCTTAGATCTAGAAATCTACATCATTTCTACCTTTCTGACTATAAATCTATATAAAAAAAAATTCGAAAAGCTTTAAGTTTTATTTCTAAATCCTAGAATTGATATACAGTAAGAAAATGAATATCCCGTCGTTTGTCAAGCTATAATCACGGTTTTAGATGACAAATTCAAGATCTAAATTAGAATCTACAGATCTAAGTATCAACATCTAGAAATCTAGATCTAAATTTATGTAAGAGAAACAGTTGTCCTATTTTGCTTTTGTAATAAGTATTTTTTCTACCTGCTTTTAACCATGCACGAAGATTAAAGTTTGATTCAAGCAAATAATCCCGGGAAAAAAAAGTACTCAGTTCTCCCTTGCGGACGTCCAGTCCGCCTGTCTTCCTCCTACTACACTCTCTGTCGATCTGTTTCGTCTGGTGGGCGATGCATGGTAAATCACTGATTCGAGCGACCGTGTACTTCATCGTTCGAAATTGGCGCGTGATAGTGACGCACCTTTTCGCTTCGCGCGCCCTACAACATGTATAATCTAGCATTGTTTATCTTTCACGAATGGGCGGTCCCTACCGACGAGGGCGAGTGCTGGTTGGTGGCGGCGAATTTCAAAGGTTTGTGCGGTGTTGTTTTGGTTTCACATTTTCTTGTCAAGACCAGTGGTGGTTCGCGGGAAAATATGAGTGTGCGCCAAGCCGGTAGCGGGCATACACAGAGACTGAAACAGTGGTCTACTGAGTGTTCTTTATGAGATCTGGGAAAACAAAGTTACATTATCGGTGGTGTAACTTTTCAACCTAATAATTTTGCCTTTTATTCTGAAGTTCAAAACTAACGTTGACAATTTAATTAAATAAAAAAAAGACAATAACAAAAACAAGCACACAGACAAGTGGACTTCAAGCCGGTTAACTGGGACCTATAATAGCGGGAAGGATTAGACTAACAGGATATCTAGTTTTGTAGAATACTTTGTTTTCCGTCTAACTCTAAGCAGTGGGTGATTAGCTGTCTTTGTTCTTAAACAAAAATCTGGTACAAGAAGTCAATTTGGCAAAGTTATCTGTTCATCTGATTTATGTATACGTGAATGCTTTAACCGCGACCAGTCTGTGTCAACATTTTCATCCCACGCAGACTTTGTTTCCTCCCGCCCACAAATTAAAGAGATGTGAAATCTTAATTCGGTCGCCCTGCCCGTAAAGCAAAAAAAAAAAAAAAAAGAAAAAAGGTTTATTAATTTTATCGTATGAATTTCAGCATAACAGTGCAAATTATCATATAAATTCGTCCACTGTCAACAGCATCAGGGCATAAAGTTAACGCACACAATCATGTCTTACCCCCAACCACTTAAAAAAAAATTACATTTTTTACGCTGACTTTAGAATGTGTTGAGGTTATTCGTGGCAATAACAATAGGACTTTTCCCACCCCATTCCCAAGTCTATTTTACACGATTGCGCTTTATCATATCAAGATTTATGTGAGAAGACTGTTTTGCAATATAAATAATTATAATAATAATGATGATAATTAAAAAAAAAATAACACTAAAATTTTGTGCTACTACAACTACTACTACTACTACTACTACTACTACTACTACTACTACTACTACTACTACTACTACTACTACTACTACTACTACTACTACTACTGCTACTGCTGCCTGCTGCCGCTACAACTACTACTACTGCTACTGCTGCCTGCTGCCGCTACAACTACTACTACTACAACTACTACTACTACTACTACTACTACTACTACTACTACTACTACTACTACTACTACTACTACTACTACTACTGCTACTGCTGCCTGCTGCTGCTACTACTACTACTACTATTACTACAAGAAAAAATACTATTACTACTACCACTACTACTACTACTACTACTACTACTACTACTACTACTACTACTACTACTACTACTACTACTACTACTACTACTGCTGCTGCTGCTGCTGCTACTGCTGCTGCTGCTTTTGTTCGTGCTACTACTTCTTCTGTACTCTTTCCACTAATGCTTATGATAAGAAAATATATTTATAAGGAGAGGGACACACATAGATACGGAGAGAAAGCAATATAGAGGAAATGGGGGCGCGAGAAAGAAAGAAGAGGGGACGGAGGATGATTAAAAAAAAAAAAAAAAAAACAAGACGGTAAAAGTAAAGTGTGATGGAGGAGAGGCGTTAATGAAGAGGGAGAGACAAATTTGATTGAGATGTTAAAGAGAGAGTATGAAGAGAAAGATGTCGCACGACAGGGGGAGGACTATACTGAGAGAGAGAGGGAGAGAGAGAGAGAGAGAGAGAGAGAGAGAGAGAGAGAGAGAGAGAGAGAGAGAGAGAGAGAGAGAGAGAGAGAGAGCGCGGACTGTGGAGGTTAGAGATAAAGAGAGAAAAGAGAAAAAGTGAGACCTGGAGTGGGAAAAAAGGCAAAGTGTGTGGTGGCGATGCTGGTTGGTGGGTGAGGGTTTGAGCTGATAAAACAAAAGCGGGAAAAGTGAAGAAAATTGGGGGTGGCTTGAAAGTTGTTTTTTTTTTAAGAGGGTGGAGGGGTAAAAAAACGAAGAGGCAGATAAAGAAACAAAGACGAAATGAGAGAAACGAAAAGGATTGAAAAAGAAATAAGTTGGCATTGACTACCTTGGTTTAATTTTGTTTCCACAAGGATGGGTATGTTAAGATGGCTCTCCTCTCTCCCACCTCCCTCCGCTTTTCCCACCCAAACTACTCCTTTAATACAATAAAGATTATGTCAAATAAAATGAGATAATGATTTAACACGACGATCATTTCCTATACTCATAATTCCTTTAGCGACTTTTCTATCACTATATACAAGAGCAATCATTTTGTTTCTTTCATCATTCAAAGACTTACGAGCTTCTTTTTATCACCTTCAACAAGAACACGGCTAAAATTATTCCCTAATTTTTTTAACACACGTTCAACTATATGTAGATTTTAATATTTCTTTTATAATAATAATAATAATAATAATAATAATAATAATAATAATAATAATAATAATAATAATAATAATAATAATAATAATAATAATAATAATAATAATAATAATAATAAACGAGTGTAAAACGTCTGATTTACCGGTACTTAGCGTTATATGTAAGTCCTACATTCTTAAAACCTTATCTGAAAGATCGCCAAGTTAACTGATCAGAACGGCGACTGATAAGAGATTCCTCTTTATCAGTGTTTCGGTATAAAAAAAAAAAACATTCAGTACCTTTGAGACATACATTTTTCTTGGTTCAGAGTCGAATATATATTTCTCTTGATAGAAGAAAATTTATTAATTATATTCCAACCATTTACATAATGTTTTACACATTTCCCTCTTCCCCTAGAGAGATTGTCTCATACCATGTATCTGATATATAATCGGTGTATGTTTGTAAGTATTGTCTGTTCCCAAAATCTACAGAACTGAAAAAAATCGGTTTTGAAATTGTTAAAATCTTCAGTAGGCCACGGATTTGTCTCAGCCATACTTCTAATATTTATCACAAGAATGGATTTGAAGTCAGATGTGAGATTATAATTGCTATCAATATAGTCCCAGAGTATCCGTGGTTATTCAAATAAATCCAATGCTCATTTCCTAAAATCAGAAAATCAATTACACTTTAAGAGTGAAAGCGAATAGTTGAAAAGAGCTTAGTTTATTATTATTATTATTATTATTATTATTATTATTATTATTATTATTATTATTATTATTATTATTATTATTATTATTATTATTATTATTATTATTATTATTTTACAGTCAAACATCCATGATTCTAGATCTATGTGCTGTGTTTAGCAACATTGAGCCTTGCAATGCTTTTGTTTTAACATAACCTCGACCGACATTCTATGGTGAATAATCTATAAAAAGGTATGAAATGAAATTATACACAAAAGTGCTGTTTACAGAGATCTTAATATGTAAACTAAATGATGGAAGTAAAACAGGAATCCAGCGATATTGTTTTGGAGACACTCACCTTGAATCGCATGTTTATGCTATGGGGCCTCTAGTCGTGCAAGTGCATTGTTAGGACATGCTGTTGCTTGCTTAGCCATTAACGAAACACATTTTCACAATTCGTTTCATTTATTATGGTCAAATATGGCAGCATGCCTCAAATTTAATAGCAACACTTTTTTACAGCTACAACTGAAAATCTTACAATTGTTCATTTGATCAAAATTGAATCGAAATCCTCAACGTTCCGCAGATCTCTAATATTAGTGTGATTTCGCGCGATATGACGTAGAGCATGTTATAACAGACACGCCCTCTCTGCCACAAGTATCCAATCAACGGCTGCCAAAAATGGGTATAGAACTTAGGAGCCCAATCAGTTGACCCCGTGGGGGTCAAAGGTTCATATCCGACTGCGAGACACGCTTGAACAGGCGGCTCAGTGTCAAGCCACTACGCAATGAACTAAGATCTCACACTAGAAATGCTATAGGAACTTGTACTGGCCTCTGAAGTCGATAGCCGTTACCTTCCACTTTCGCTACAGAGATTAGTCAAGGCAGGCGTGTAGAGGGAGACATGTTCGAGCTCGTATGCTCCGGAGGTCTAGGCCTAGATCTAGATAATAACTATTTGTTGAGCTTGCTGATTTGAACCTTGCTCGGCTTGGTAACAAAAGTGTTGGAGAGCTAATAAGTAGAGTAGATTTGTGGTGATGCGAATTGTGCCCTGGTCCTAGATCTAGGCAATGTTATGCTCTATTATCTGCTATCAGTTTACACAGTACTGCCCATTTGGCCAAAGGTAGAAGATTGTGAACCCGAGAAAAAAGATTGAGAGAGAGAGAGAGGGGAGAAAGAAAGAGAAGAGAAAAAAAAGATAATTCGATGTACAATAAAATGGTGGCTTAGTTTGAAATCCAAGATTATCCTTTTATACTCAATCTGATGGCACTTGATTAATAATAATAATAATAATAATAATAATAATAATAATAATAATAATAATAATAATAATAATAATAATAATAATAATAATAATGATAATAACCGAAGTTAAGTCGCTCTCAGAGGAATTTTTGTCTCATGGGTTTTAAACGTAATTTATCAAAACTTATTTCATTCGAAACCTTTATGTCTCAATATATTGCTTTAAATGAAGGTGGCGCTCCACAGTGTTAAATGGAATTGTCGGAAAAATACTCGTATTTTAGTGATTCGGTCATGCACATTTACTTTGAAATAATTTTTGATACCCAGGGTAATGTTGTTCTGGGATGAAATCTGACAGCTGACGGGTGCTGATGCAACCAGTGTATATAAAAAAAGTTGCGTTGTTAAAATCCAGTTGGCACACTTTTTTTTTATTCAACGCTACTTAACACTGTGTCCTTTGGTATTTTCTTTTCTTTTCAAATTCATGCATTTCTTAATTTTCCTTGGTGAATCATTCAAAGTCCTGGATTTGTATCTGTAACAAGAGGGTAAAACGTGTTCACAAACATAATCTTTAAGGGAAAGAAAAACCCTGTTGCGTTGTGGACAAAAATGTATAACAATGCTATCTTTCCCCAAACCTAAGTTTAGTTCATTTTCTGAATTAGCTAAATTCTTTGGTAAAATCTTTTTATTGATGAGAAATTTTGTAGTAGAGCATAATTTTATTATCTAATAAAACTTAGACAAAAATTACAAGTGACCTTTTGTCAAAGTCATCTTCTGAAAACTGTATTCCCGGCTGCTTGAAAACTCTAATTCTTAATTTATATCTTTAGGTTATAGTCCGGACTGATAATTAAAAATACAATCAAACGCAAAAAAGGCATACCTATTGCATTCTTGTTGATACCGTAGCCAATGTCGACTGGCATAAATTGCTGTTGTAATTTTAGATATAGATGCGAAATTTTTGTCTTGTTGGGTGAAATGTGATTTCTAATGTTATTGAGTTGACCTAACCATTTCAAGTGCACACAACGATAACAATCACAAGCATTTTGTTTATTAGTGTACTTTTGCCATTAGTTGCTTGACTCTCCAGCACGTAAAACACAAGGTCTGGTTCCGAACCTCACGTGACTTCAACCTGTGATAACCATTGGTCTCTAGTGAAACAGTCGGCTAAAATAGAACAGATCTATATTATACACGTGAAGCAGCTTCCAAGCGTGAATCGGAGCCTAGAATCGATGTGAAAAACGCAACCTCTCCATTGTTTTATTTTCCCGTTTTCCAATGAACAGGGCTTTAAATTTAATGTTATCATTTTTGCCCCTAATTCTTTTATCTAATTCGTTATTATCGTCACAAAATTGTCATCGTTATTATTATAATTATAATTATAAATACGATTATGATTATTATTATTATTATCATTATTATTATTATTATTATTATTATTATTATTATTATTATTATTATTATTATTGTTGTTGTTGTTGTTGTTGTTGTTGTTGTTGTTGTTGTTGTTGTTGTTGTTGTCATTATTAAGCTGCGATATAATTGTTTAGCTTTAAGCACTTTCTTTAAAGTGAAGAAAAATATCGAAATATGTCAGCTCGGAATAAGTTGCACAGGATATGGAGTTTCTGTGTGCGTGTATGCGTTAGAAAAAGTTTGAGGTGTGAGTTTACCGCATTTTACCTCCGGCACTGGATTTAAAAAATCTCTACACGAGGAAAAGTCCGCAAGTTGGCGTCACATAGCTCTCAATCATTCCTCTCTGAAGAGATTATGCCATGGCGCACGCGACCTTGCTTGAAAGATTTTGCATAAATTTGTATTTTTGTGCAGACCAAAAAAGATGAAAGTTCAGGCTGCGCAGAGAAGCCCTCTAATGTCTGGTGGAGCGATCGTTAAGTTTCCTCTCATGATGGGGATGAGTCATCTTCGTCAACCTCCCGATTCACCGTGGCTTGTGCTGGGCTGTAATGCAAACTGTACCACAGACTATCGGCTGCGAATCAGGAGAAATAAAAATCGAACTCTGTGCGAACCTGAGGACTGAGCATGGATTTTGAGAGAGGCAGTAGAGAGGGAGAGAGAGAGAGAGAGAGAGAGAGAGAGAGAGAGAGAGAGAGAGAGAGAGAGAGAGAGAGAGAGAAGGAGGAAAGGTGGGAAAGGGCGAAGAAAGTGAAAGGAAGAGTTTGCTAGAGGTGGAGAGAAGAAGAGACACTAAGATGGAAAGATACATTGATAGATAGATAGAAAGATAGATAGATAGATAGATAGATAGATAGATAGATAGATAGATAGATGGATAGAGAAAGCCAGAGGGAGAAAGAGAGCGAGAGAGCGAGAGAGAGAGAGAGAAAGAAAGAGAGAGAGAGAGAGAGAGAGAGAGAGAGAGAGAGAGAGAGAGAGAGAGAAGGAGGAAAGGTGGGAAAGGGCGAAGAAAGTGAAAGGAAGAGTTTGCTAGAGGTGGAGAGAAGAAGAGACACTAAGATAGACAGATAGATAGATAGATAGATAGATAGATAGATAGATAGATAGATAGATAGATAGATAGATAGATAGATGGATAGAGAAAGCCAGAGGGAGAAAGAGAGCGAGAGAGAGAGAGAGAAAGAAAGAAAGAGAGAGAGAGAGAGAGAGAGAGAGAGAGAGAGAGAGAGAGAGAGAGAGAGAGAGAGAGAGAGAGAGAGAGATCATCTCTCTCCTTATCATCCAATGTCGGTATGACCCAAGGTCGACGAATCAACGGAGGAGTACATGTAGATGCTGCAGCTGCCATGCTTACATTTTCTTTTCTTCCTTTTGTTTTCTTTACCCCTTGATCTCTTGTAATTGAGAATTATTTTATTCACATCAGCGCAGTGACTATCATCAGTGCTGATACGAAGACTTGTGATCAGGACACAGGCATGTGATAAACTTTATCGGCGCTTACTTTTTTTTTGTGTGTATGTAGGTCAAATTACTGTGAGGCCTTCTCTCTCTCTCTCTCTCTCTCTCTCTCTCTCTCTCTCTCTCTCTCTCTCTCTCTCTCTCTCTCTCTCTCACTCTCTGATGAAGCCAAAAAAAGACGAAACCTTTATATGTTAAATCTTCACTTGTGTTGTTTCTTTATTTAGCTCCGTAGTTGTGTGCCTGTCTCTTTTTAGACCCTGTTTCACACTGTTTACAGACACATACACGTCCTTTTTGGATCCTTTATAATTACCAAGTTGTCCTCCAAGTGTGGTGTTTTTTGCTTTTCTATTTGGATTTCTCTCTCTCTCTCTCTCTCTCTCTCTCTCTCTCTCTCTCTCTCTCTCTCTCTCTCCCCCCCCCCCTCTTTCTTTCCATCTTTCTTTTTCACTTCTCATCATCCCTTCTCCCTCCCTCCCCTCTCTGTCTCTGTCTGTCTATCTGTCTGCCTGGTCTGTCTCTCTCTTTTACAATTACTCTAACCCTCTTTCTCTCATCTTTGCCTACCTCTCTCTCTCCATCTCTCCCCCCCTCGTTTCATCTCTGCGCTAACATACAGCCCGAAAGCCCTGACTCATGCTCGTAACACTTCACAATTAGTCTTTTAAAAACAGCGAGCATCATTAGCGTAGATCGTCTGAGTGCGACCTGCTCCCAATTTATTTTAATCTCCTGCAGCGATTAACGTTTCTATTTACATAATTTGAAACAAATATTTTAATGAGCCCAGGTTTATTTTCATGCAGGAAAAGTGATTTTTTCTTTTGTTTTCTTTTATTTAACGTTTTCTTTTTTTTTATAAACTTTTCCGTCACACCTAGGATGGGTTGGTAGACCCTAACCTACCGTAAGATAATCTCGACCAGGATTCGATAGTCGTATCTCAATATTGCATTTAAAACGCTCTACCAACTGAGCTAAATGGCGCCTCTTATATTCCGGCTGTTCCGGGAATAAACAAGTCTAAATTATAAACACACTGGAACTTTTTCGTTTAAAAGCTGCAATATTCCTTTCTTTATCAGACTATGTGTTCAATGACCTCAACAACTTATTTTGATGTTCATTCATTAAAATGAATTATTTTTAATTATTTCTTTCGGACGTTTTTGGATTAATGTTTCTTAATTGAAGTGAAGCAAAGTGTAACCCAATGCTGGCCTCTCACATTCAATACAGCAAAATGGTTGTTCATGACAAGTTGATCTCCCTTACTATGTTGTTACACTCAGTTCTGTAATGTATAGCTACCATTTCTTCAATTTACCCATTTGCCTACGTGTGCCATATGACTAAAATCTCGTCCTCAAAATATCAGAGATTACAGGTGATGCTGAAAAAAAAAAATAAAGAAAAAAAAAAATAAAAACAAACAAAAAGACTTTCAGTCTTAAAACCACTGCTATTTTGATTTTCGTCTGAATAACACCCCCTCCTTACTTATCGTTTACACCGCCCTAACAAGCGAGACCTCTGGCTTGATTTAGTTAAGAGATAAAATGGCCAACACATTTCGATAGGAATTGAGTTGTGAAAGATCAAAACTTCAAAAGCACCAATAACAATAAAACTTAAGCCGCATAATAAACGAAAAAAAAACCCAAAAAAACAAACAAACAAAAAAAAAACAAAAACAAAAACAAAACAAAAAAACACCACAGATTTTTCAAGCGATCGAGAGAACAACGAGTTGAACCTGCATTCTAATAATTCATTTTTTTGTTTTTTCATGACAAATCATTAGTTGCATTACATTCATGTTTTGATTGTTTTCAGACAGATCTGCATCACACCAGTATAAAGTTGGTTCTGAAGATGCTCGTGCACTCAATATCACGACTGTGCGCGCTGGACGACAAGGTTGAGGCGGTACAAACGACCAGGCTCGTCTTCCCCTGTAGTTTTCAAAGCGAACGAGATCCGATTTTCTCCTTCAGTTCTCCTGCCAATACGAGAACTACGCACTGTCACTGCGCTTATCTTTTGAAAATAGAACATAATAATACCTTTTTCCTAAAGGCCCTATTTGCATCGTGTCTCTCTCTCTCTCTCTCTCTCTCTCTCTCTCTCTCTCTCTCTCTCTCTCTCTCTCTCTCTCTCTCTCTCAGCGTCTCTCTGTGTCTGCGTTTGAAGCGCTTGCCTACCTTTCCGCCGCGCGCACCCACCTTGCTGTACCGTGGGGTTGAGAGCGCTACGGTTTGTTTGTGGTACGAGTGAGCCGTCTCTTCTAGCCTGCTATGGAGTCTGGCACAAGCGCTGGATATGAGGTGACCCCCCCTCCCCTCCCCTGTGGGTATACATGCGCTTACCACCTCCGCTTTCGCATACTCCTGTATGAGAGGGTGAGTGACAGAGACAGAGCGAGAGATTGCCAACAGCGTTAGTGCATTGGTTCTGACACTTTCATAATCCTCTTTTTGCGTTGTTGGATATAACTTTTCAGGTCTTTGATCCCTTCCTACCCATTGCGGACTTACAAGAACCTCGTTTATTATCTTCATGTTTTTCTGTGTTAATGTGAGTGAAGAGCCTGGTAGTTCCATTTCTTCAAGAGCAGATGGATTAATGTGTCATCGTGTGGTAGACACAGGCCTGGCCTAATGTTAGAAAAAGAGACGGCTTTGTTCGACTGTGACGAGTGCGGACGGCCTTGAGACGGTGACACGGTGACTCGTTTTCAGTGGCGTTTGTCACTAATCAATTATTTCTGTCGCTCAAGTCGTTCAATGCTGTGTTTTAACCAGTGTGCTCCTGTTGTTTTTCATCCCTTAAGTTTCTTGAAGAATCTTGCATGGAGACAAAGATAACCAAGAGTGATTACATCTTATGACTAAGTTTTGTTAGAAAAGTGGATTAAAGTTCTTTGAAGCGGCAAACCCGTTTCCTTTGAAACTCATGAGAGGGAGATCGTAAATAACCAACATTTAACCAGAAGTTAACAGTAAATTCATAACATATATCACATTTGGAATCGAATTATCCCGCTTGCAATGATACATTTAGTGAATACGTGGGGTAAACAAATTTTCTCACGCTTTATAAAAAGCGGTTTCCGTACAAATTGACTTGATCTGATGCCATACTTGGACTCATTTCTCTCTGTTCGCTAATGTTGCGGTGTATAGAGACTAGTTAATCTAGAGAGCAAATGAAAGTATAGATAAATAGATCGAGAGATTAAAAGATAAACATGTTGATACATACATAGTTATATACATACTTACATAGTTATATGGATAGACCTGCATTAAAAGATTATTGAATGGATAGCTAGATATTCTTTCCAACAGAGAGGAAGATAGAGAAATATATAGGGAGATAATAGAGATAAAACGACAAAACAACAAAAAACAAAACAAAAACAAAAACAAAACAAAAAACACTTTGAGAAGCAAAAAGCAATGACATTATCTAACAATAGCCAATAACGGCTCCTCTGCAAACTGCAATCGATTATAAACAAACAAGCCATTGAGAGATTCTTCAGAAAAAAGGGGAAAAAAGAATGGCTTTACCCGATGGCAAATATAAACTTTCAAAGAAGTTTTATAATTCAACATTTAGATATATTTTCAAAGGAAAAAAACAACAAAACATAACAGAAAAAAAAGAAAAAAAACAACAACAAAAAACACAACATAGCTATGATAGTTCTTGATGAGTCTTGAATAGAAGATCTGAGCGCACAGTGAACTTATTCATCTACCATTACATTTTAATTTAATGCATTTTATAGTATCTATCGTAAAAAAAAAGATATAACTATTTTTTTTTGGTCTGTGTTCATCAATCACAAACAAAAAAGCAAGAAGTTGTAAGTACGATAATATCAAGGCTCGGATATTATTAAAGCAGAAAAGGGTGTAATTAAAAGGTCAATATAGGGCAAGTATGTATGAAATATTGTGTATTAGTTTCTATTTACCTAACGGCTATGTAAAGAACAGCCTGAAATATCATTCGTCAGTTAAAAATAATTCATTAATGCACGAAACCTGATCATTTCGATCTTTTGATTAAACTGTCCTGTTTAACCAGCATAATAGCGAGAAAAGTGTGATGTCATTTCTGGATTTAAGCAATTTTGAGCAGAGCAGATCTCAAGCGTTAGCACCTCTGATTAGAGCCTCAATTATCGTGAGTTACCCTCAAACTCACAGAACATGAAGCTCATTATGATCTAGACTGCCCTAAGTCATTTAATCTATCATTGCACTAAGCTTATAAGGGCACTTGTGCTGTTGAGGGATTATAACTAGACTAAACTAGTAACTAAACACCTCCAAAGGGAGCTGATAATTATGGCTTTTCTTCTTGTTGCATTGTCACTCACACACCCTATCTCTCTCTCTCTCTCTCTCTCTCTCTCTCTCTCTCTCTCTCTCTCTCTCTCTCTCTCTCTCTCTCTCTCTCTGCATGTCTGTCTGTCTGACTGTCTATCACCCACTCACTGACTCTAATCTTACTATTTTTCCTTTTCTATCCATTTCTGCATCTCTATATTTCTCTTTTTTCCTAGCTATACTTCCCTCTTTCCTTCCTCACCTCCTATTTGTGTCTTTGTTACTTTTTCTTCCCCATACACACGAACACCATCCTTCACTGGCTCTCTTGTAGTTTCATTCACATTATTCAATCTCTTACTCTCTTCCTCCTCCTTCTCCTCCCCCCTCTCTCTCTCTCTCTATCACATAATACATTTAAAAAAAAAAATGCTTTGTCTACCATCCTTTAGTCCTTAAAGTTTGATAAATATTAGGTATAAATAGAGAGTAGACATAATATCATAACCGTGTCGAATCAACTGAATCTCCGTGAGGTTCTCTAGCCGCCCTTTCTCTCGCTCTCACTTTCTACTATTACCGTAACTCAGTCCATCAGTCTCCCCACACACACACACACACACACTCACACTCCCCAATCTTTTACATTCTCCCCCCCCCCCCTCTCTCTCTCTCTCTCTCTCTCTCTCTCTCTCTCTCTCCATTTATCTTAGATTTCACTCTTTGTTTCTACCAATCTACCTACCTATATTTCATCGCCTTATCTCTTCACCGATTCTGTGTCTACTTAGCGCTATTTCCTAACTCTGTTTATCTGTGAATCTACCGCCCCCTCCCCCCCCCCCCTCTCTCTCTCTCTCTCTCTACCCCTCTTTCTCCCAATTAAATTGAGAGACAATTAATAATGAAAGAGTGAATATAAAGGGTGATCAAATTGGTTATTAAAAAGAAACAGGTATTAGTAACTCCAATGAAAGATTTAAATTTTTAAATTTGAGTTATTCTCTTGAATTCTTTTTCTGAGCTAGCCGTGTCCGTCGTTGAAAAACGTATAGATGTTAGCTGTAAGTCGCGCCTTATCGTAATCAAAGAAAAAAATGGAAGCGGGGCGGAAAATTGATATTCAGCACTAGTTTAAATGCTTTCAAAATAGGAAAAAATAAGTCGGCAATGGTTTTCAAGTTATGACTTTATTTAGAATCTGCCTATAGATTTTTTTTTGTCATTTCTCTTCTTCTTTTAGTTTTTTTTTTTTTTTTCGCTGTGAAGTTTTTCGTGTTTTTATTACATTTATAAGCTGCAGTGGTTTTGCTCACTTGAGATATATATTTAGCAGACAAGAAGAGATTAGATTAGCAATCTGAAATAGAACACTTGGCACTTGCTCCAAGAAAAGTGTCTGCTGCGTCACCGCACAGGACGAATTCTACTTCTAAGCACATTTGATCAAATTTGATCTTCTGTTTGACTTAAAATAATCTTTAACGTATTTCCTCTACACAAGAAAGTAATTGATTTCACTTCAATACTTGGAAATAGGATACCAACATTATTATAAATCATTGTTGGCGTGGGCAAGGAAAAAGGGGATCAAAATTTCTTGTTGGCTGAATAGCTTCATGGTTCAGATATTATGGGCAGTAAGAAAACAAAATCTTTCATTAGTAATACAGTTGGATGAGAAAGATAAAAAGAAAAACAATCGAGAGAGAGAGAGAGAGAGAGAGAGAGAGAGAGAGAGAGAGAGAGAGAGAGAGAGAGAGAGAGAGAGAGAGAGAGAGAGAGAAAAGGACAGAGTAAGAAATAAAAAGTGAGAACTGTAGGAGTAGAAATTTGAAAAGTGACAACAAATTTTTACATAAGAGAAACAACATATTCTATTCTACTCATCTTGCACTCTCTCCGTCTTCAACAGTTCTTTTCTTCTCGAAAATACATAAGTCAAAAATTTTGCAATCGAAATAGAGTTGCTCGCTTTTAAGATGGACAATGTATTTTTGTTACGTTTTGACATAAATTTTTAGGGTATAGTATTAAGGCGCAAATCTTCATAGATTGGTCAAACGAATAAAACATGAAACTCATTTTCTTCTTCTGTTGTACAAAATGGACAATTCAATAATGTTTTGTTAGGACTGAATTTGTATCGATGGCAATTTATTTGGGAGACACCAAGCCTCAATTTAATGAGTGCATTTCTTAGAGATCTCCCAAAGCTCTTATTGTTTAGAAAACGCTCAGGTTGGATTTGGGACTTAAAAGAACTATAAAACACCATGTGTTGATTAGTACATATTTCAGTATGCCAATGCTGCTTGTAGCAATCAATTAAACGTTCTTTCATTTGTCTGACAAACAATTTTTCACTTCCAACTTCTTTACACATCCATACGATGCAAATTCATATGTACAAAGCAAGTCTCGTACATCACTCACCCAATTATGATGTCTTTTTTCACTTAGCATGTAAAGCATCTCATAGGCTTGGCGACAAATTTAGCTTTTGGACATTTTCAGTAGATGAAACCAATACTTCAAAACACGGATTTTGTGACAAATGTACAATGGGTATCAACCCATATCACTGAAAACAACATTATTTTGACAGTGTAATGATACATTCAAAAATCTTTTAAGACCAAAAGTATGCACTCTCTCAATTCCTGTAATGTCTTGCACTCCCCATAATTCACAACCATAGGAGAGCATGGGGAGGACCTTTGAGTCGAAAAGTTTAACTAAAATGTCAAGTGTGCAGCAATTTATGGTGTCAAGTGACTTCAAAAGTTCTATACATGATTTTTTGGCTTTAATTATAAAAGATGTTGTACAGTTGACAAAACTCAATTTAGTAGAAAAATCGATCCCTAAAAATACTTATATGAGTTAACGACATTCAAATTATTTGTTTCATAATGCCAATGTTCATATTTACTAAGGAGTGAGAGAGAGAGAGAGAGAGAGAGAGAGAGAGAGAGAGAGAGAGAGAGAGAGAGAGAGAGAGAGAGAGAGAGAGAGAGAGAGAGAGAGAGAGAGAGAGAGAGAGAGAGAGGTTGGAATGAATTTCAGAAATAGAGAGATTATGAAAATACATAGATGAGAGGTAATAACAAATCGATGTAGAATGTGACCTACTACTTTGTCATCTCAACCTTGTAAGATTTCTGAGACATCATTTCTGCTCTGTTCTATTCTTGGGAACTATTTTAACCGTAGCTATAAACCCTGGCATGCCATAGGATCAATAAACTATTATTGTAAGAAAAAGAAAAAAACAAGAGCGCAGCGCTGAATCTGCAATACAATCATAGCTAAACCTAGCAAACCAATCACTTTGCTTCTCATTGATCGCATAAACGTCCAACTATAGCTACCGGGTACCTCTTAGCATTAGCATTGCAAGTTTGTACTCATTTTTGGTCTTTCTTTTTTATCTTTTGGCCTTACATGTAAAATGATAAATCAAAAAACAAAAGAAAAAGGTAAGGATTTAAATGCCACATCAATTATCAAAATTCGGGATGTACATGTAGTTTAAAATTCAATCTGAAAAAAAAAATTAAAGGAACTCATTTGTACATGAAATATATTTTCTCACGCAGAAGCGTTTAGGCAGATAAATATTGATCACAAGTACTCTGTGTCTGTGAGAAGATGAATCATGCATTTCAAACAAATTATTCAGGGTTAGTTCAGTGCGGCAAATCCTACAGCACAGCATTCAGGACCATGCGAATCGGGGTAAATAGAATAAAGGTCAAGTTGACTCCACTGGCTGAGGCTATGCCAAACCTTAAATATTGCATCACGATAGAAGCATTAGTTGCAACAAGTGCATTAAAACGCAACTTTAGTCGCGTATCGTAAGAGGAAAGGTTATCTGGCCTTATGACCTTTTACAGGTCGTGTTTAGTTCATCCAAACCACGTATCCGAATTTTAATCGGACGGCGGACTCGGCATTACTGTTTTATCCTCGAGTGAGAAACCACGGTTTTTCGGCCACTCACTGATTTAATCTGTCTGTATTCCCTTGAGCTTAAAATGATAAAGTTCTTAGGCGCTGCGTGTTAAGTATCTTTTGTTTTGTTTTGGTTTTTTTTTTTTAATTTAAACAGCATCTTTTTTCTGTCCTCGTTGAGCAGAAAAATTGTCATTATCCGAAACGAAAATGTGAAACAATTCTAAAGGTCATATATTATATCAGAATTAAAAATAAACGACATAGCCTCTTTTCCCATTGCATCTTACATAGAAACTTCATATTTTTT
>JAWDGP010004573.1:387500-420000 GCA_033675545.1 Elysia crispata | reverse complement strand
TTTCGTTCCATCTGCCGTGCATGAAGAAACACAACAACTGAAAACAAAGTAATAGCCGCTGAAAATTAATAGCGAGAGAGAAGATAGTTTTAACGAATCAGCAGCTCTGGCTCTGAAAAGATTGTTTCACACAAACACAACAGATCTAACTTTCACTTAACTTTCATTTCGCCTATCTGCAGATTTTATTTCTATCTTTATTTTTCCAGCTTATCATGTTTCCGACACAGGGATGTCCCAGTGTGGTATTTTAGTGAACCAAAAAATTATAGAAATTTCCCTCTTCTCTCTTACGCGTTTAAGAGAAAGAACGAATTTCGGTAGCTGTTTCCGAATGTTTAGCTTCTTTACTTTGCAACTTACAAAGTTGGCATCTTTGTTTTTTTTTCTTTTTTTCTCCCTCTCTCTCTATCTCACTAAATCGCTCGCTGAGTCTCTATTTGCCTTTTTCTCTCACTCTGTATTTTTCACCTCATCTTCACCCGGGGTTGGGGGTGTAAAAAATTGTGTTCATGTGTGTGTTGGGGAGGAAGGGAGGGGGGAGGGGAGGGGAGAAACAGGGGGCGGATTCTCATTATAAAATCGGACCGCCTAAGTTTAGCCTCCCAATCTTGACACTTTCCTCATCTCCTCAAGCTGTCAAGACGAGAATTGTCAATTTTGGCAGCCAAAGCTTTTCAAAGACATCGCCCTAAAGTGGATTGTGACCCCTCAGTATGCAGCTACAAGTGTTCACGATCGATTTTATTGCCCAATGCTTGCTTTCGCTAATTTTTTTTCTTTTATTTCGCACAAACTTTGTCTTGTCCTAAGCGTTTCTCAAACTCTCACCCACACAAAATTACACCTTTGAAAGGTCTTGAGCTGTATCTCAGATAATTATTTATATCACCTGTTCTTTCTTCTGGGAATCTGACTAGCTTTAACATGCGAGGTCTGTGGCAGACTTAGAGGACGTTTAAATATATGATTCTTCTATCGCATTTGTTGGTACATTATTAATGTCTCAAGGGCTGTCACTCTTCTCGGCGCAGAGGCTGACATAAAAGAAAAGGGCCCTTGAACATGTCTAAAATGTATACGGTAAACACACGACAAATGGAAGAAACGGTTTATTACACGGTCATTTGGTAATTTCGCGTACAAACCAATAAAATAATATCGAAATACATTTAATTACCGATATTCTTTAATGTGTTGAAAAGCAAAATGCCTTACAGGTATATGTCGCAGAAGTTTAACACCTGTGAACTTATAAAATTATGCTTGCGTGCCTTTAATTTAAGGATCTAAATCATATAATCATCAAGTGAATGACTTCAACGACTGTGGACATGTACAGTTGGTGAGAACAAGAAGAGTATTTTGGTCATAAATCTCACATTCTTTTGGAGAGAGAGTTAAGAATAAATGAGACCCAAGAAATTTAATATTAATAGCAAATAAGTTCGAGAGAGAATTAAGAAGCGAATGATAGACAAAGATAGAATGATAGACACATTGATAGAAAAGTAGATAGGTAGATAGACAAAGAGATAGATAGAGAATATGATAATAACTAAATTAAAAAACAACAAACAAAATGGTTGATAAATACAATGTAAAGAGAAAGATGAATAGGTAAATAGATGGTAAATATGTCTAGGGAAAGATTGGTGGATAAGAGGAGCGCAAGAGGGGGAGAGAAAAAGGATAGAGAAAGAGATAGATAGATGGATATATATATATATATATATATATATATATATATATATATATAGAGAGAGAGAGAGAGAGAGAGAGAGAGAGAGAGAGAGCGAGAGAGCAAAGACAGACGTGTTGAGAGTGGCTACGAAGTCAAACAAAAGATGCTATTCTCTACAAATAGACCTACTTCAGTAGCAACAACAATTCGTGTATATACTCAAAACATTAACTTTCCTCCCATTTTACAGACTTAGCCTGTGCTACTCTAACCTCTGAAGTACCCGTGCACCATGATTATTCTGGCTCTTTAAGCGATAGTTTTTAATGCTTCAGCCCTCACTTGACTTTGTTCTCATGCCAAGCCTTTTTTATCTTGACGCTCAGCTGCAGCAACAAATTGATGGATTCACAACATGTGTAGTGTCATTTCATGGTAAACCCTTTAGCAAATTTTGACGTAGGTAGCGCTAAATGATTTAGAAGATTAGATATTTTCGTCGAGTTATAGGTGCGACGTTAATCGTAGTTAGTCTGAAGATGTTATATTAAAATCTCTTCATATCAGTACATACTTCAACAAAGGTGGACTAGTGTTCATTTCTGAAAGCAAAGGAGATTGTCATAAAAAGTTCATGCCCAAAAAAAGTACTTTTTGTAAAAGTTACCCCAAAGTATCATTGGATATGTTTCAATATACACTTCGAAGTCGTAGACAATTCTTATATCTTTCCTTTTCCCGGTAATCTTTCCTATTTTTATCTGTTATTCCATCTGATTCCGTTTTTCCCATGCGAGATAGAGAGAGGAAGCGAGGCAGGAACGAAGCAGAAAGTTTAATTGAATTAGAAAGAGAGAGAGAGAGAGAGAGAGAGAGAGAGAGAGAGAGAGAGAGAGAGAGAGAGAGAGAGAGAGAGAGAGAGAGAGAGAGAGAGAGAGAGAGAGAGAGAGAGAGAGAGACGAGACGAAGATGAGAAAGGCCTATTACATAAAATCGGATGCATTCCCTGTGGAGTTTATGGGCACGAGCACAGCGTTCTGGACTAGTAAGGGCATGGTTGGAGGGAATCAGGGTAAGGGCATGGTTGGAGGGAATCAGGGTAAGGGCATGGTTGGAGGGAATCAGGGTAAGGGCATGATTGGGGGGAATCAGGGTAAGGGCATGGTTGGAGGGAATCAGAGTAAGGGCATGGTTGGAGGGAATCAGGGTAAGGACGTGGTTGGAGGGAATCAGGCCATGGGCATGGTTGGAGGAAATCAGGGTATGGGCATGGTTGGAGGGAATCAGGGTAAGGGCATGGTTGGAGGGAATCAGGGTAAGGGCATGGTTGGAGGGAATCAGGGTAAGGGCAGGGGTAGGGGTGAGACGGCAAGTTTCACCGTGAGAGTACCTCCTCCAGTCATAATTATGGACAAGCTTGGTATCTCATACGCACAGCATTCTCGCTATCACTCATCTATGAATAGTACGCTTATCCTGTCTATAACTCTCTAGTCTCTATAGGATCTCATCGTGAATGGAGTATCTAGGTGCCAGCTGCTGAGAAAAGTCCTCTTAAGTATAGCCTAGATCAGAACACACAGATAGCCTATCAGCAAATAGATAGTGTCCAGAATGTGGAATTAGTACTTTACTTGTCAAGTCATTGAAATCATTGTGGTCAAATAGCCGTGACGCAATAAGCAGCTATGGACCGGGCTAGTGGACAAAAAAAGACTTTCTTTTATGTATTGGACAAAAGAAATCTATAAAGACAGAGTTTAATCAAGCATTCAGATTACCTGAGTACTCGGGAGACTTAGGAAACATCAGATGCAAAGATAAAGTACTCTAGAGAGGCGCATAAGAGGGCGTGGCAGTTATGACTCGATCCAAATGGAGTTTGACGCTGATTAATACTGTGAATTCAACTCAAACATGTTGGGAGAGTGAGAACGGGCCCTAGGCCTTTTGTGATTGAAGAAAAGTCATATATCATTCCTAAATTCACAATTCATGAAAAAAAAAAAAGAGGAAAATGTGTTTTGTGTCTAATGTATTTCTCTAATCACAGTACAGTATCATTAATTTAATTTCAGTTATAAAAACTGAGAGACTCTACATCAGTTTTCAAAATATTTTCCATTTTATCTTAGCAATCAGAAAAAAATTTTTGTAGTAAATAAATATTGCTTTAAGCATATTTTGACACATGATACATGTTTATTCTCGAACATTATACTGTTTTTCAAAAAATAAAATGAATTGATAAATCACTTTAATTGTTACTAGCCTACCCTTTTGCCATTTCTTATTTTTTTTAAATAACATAACATGGTCCTGCCATATTTCGACAATAGTTTAATGGAAAAAAATATGACTTGAACGCACGATGGCAAATCTTTCAAGTTTAGGAGATTTTTACACTGGATAAAATAGTAACAAAAGAACCAAAACAATGGAATTATACTAATCAATACTTTATTTTGTCACGCACATTTATTAACACTGTAACAGCCATGTGTTTCTGTTTTTTTTTTAATTTTTTTAAAAAAATTTTGTTCATCTTCTTTTCAACAAAATTCTCTCTTCATTTTGTCAGTTTTCTATAAAATCTCAAAGACTTGACTCGATGTTACTGTTTTACTTAGCACAATATGATCATTCGAGAAGAAAATTCTGACTTGGCTGCCTATTGACAGCTCATGGATTCGATGTATAACGAATTAATGGAGAGAGCTACAGCGTTGGCGTAGAGAATCTGGAGTCGAGACATGGTCGCAGATGGCTCTTGCGTCTTCGGGAAGCAGACTTCGTTCCGAAAGTCACCACAAAGCCAGTGAAAGCATTATAGTCTAATCATTATGTTACGAATACACAGAAGCGCCTTAGGAAGTCAGATGGTATAAGACGGCAATTAGGGAACCATTAAACATCACCCTCCACCGATCAGCGGGTAACAACCAACAGGGATATGGCCAGACGCGTGCTGATCATTTAGTTCATCTACAGTGATCGGCGTCGCCTAAGTCCCACACCGCATAGGGCAGTGACCATTTTGGCATCCTTGAGAGATTTTAACCGCTGTTGATAAACCCTACAGAGGGGGACTCCTGCTGATTACGTTTCAGCATGTCAGAGGACACCTGTGTTTAGTCAAGGGTTCTTTTTTGTATAGAGCTACACAAAAGCCTTAGGAGACGGTAAATTTTTTAGAGTCAAAGACTCGCATTCACATGAGTTGGCACGCCCCTATGGCGTAGCTTGATCGAGGCTAATTATGACTGCGATCAGTGGACCTGTTAGTCTCAGGAATACTATATGGGTCCAAACGTTTGATACTTTACTTGAAATGTCATTTTATCAAGATCTGACTGTTAGTACTTTATTTGAAAAGGTTAATTTATTTGAGCCATCGCCTCCTCTTAGAAGAAAGCCAAACCTTTTTGTTGTTACTTGCAATTTCACTTCTTGAACAAAGAAAAACGATGTAAGGCGGGGAAACATTTGTTTTCGGCCGCTGCCGAAATTATTGCAGCTGCTATCTGAAAGTTTTTCTTGGGATGTATCCAATTAGTGTCTTTGTTCTCAACTCTTTTTATGATGTTCGCATAAAAAACTCGCAGTAGGAAGTAAAGATCAATGAGGTCCTAGATGCGGTGTTTAACCAATCTATTTCCGAAGGTTTCACAAGGGAAAGAGGTTTGTGTATCTGCAAGCAGCGGTAAGCATCCATAAGTCTATGACATCGACCATCTGCTATGACACCTCCAATAAAACTGTCAATCATTGAATGGTTATTATTATTACTTCTAATTTGTAGCGAAGGTTACTACAACAACATTAAGCCATAGCTGCTTATGATTGTATAGTTATGGCGGGAGTTATCACAATTAATGTCCGTTTGTTTTGCAAGAAAAAACTTTTTGTTTCCAACACCCCCCTCTCCCCTATACACACTCCTTTTATTTTTTTAAATTTTCACTGTCTTTTTAATTTTTAAAACGTTTTCATTTTCTATATTTTGAAATCTCCATTTCTAGAGTCAATTCATATTATATAACACATGCAAATTATACGAGCAGTTGAAAAAAAAGGTTGATATGTAGATTCTGATTTCAGCGGTGCGTCATTGTAATTTTGTCAAGCAAATTTATTTATACTTTCATCTTTTCGCTTTTTTTTTTTTTTTTAAACCAAAGCTTGAATTCGGAATTCCCAACAAAACGTGTGTTTCCGTGTGTGTAACTGGCCATCTTTCTCTACGTTTATTTTACCCGCCAATATTTCTGTATTTTCCTTCTTCAGCCACTTGACGTTACTGTTCTTCCTCTGAACATGTTTTACTCTTTTCAGATATGTCGCCAGGCTAACTGGACCCCACCCCGCGTCCCTCCTTCTTCCCTCTCTCACCCTCCTCCATCCTGAAACCGTCTGGTCTTTGGAGCATAACAACCATGCTACACCCTCCTATCTCATTGTTACCTCCTCCCCATTGTGCTCTACCTGGATAATTCCCCCACCTTGTCTCCTATCAGGTCTCCACCTACCTATTTCGGTTAGGTCCAGTGAACTACCACGCCCACTCGGCCACCGTGTGGTCGACAACTAGATGGAGAAAGATCTTGATATCATCGAATTCAACTAAGTCTAACGCCTCACATTTCTATTTCATGATTATAACGTTCAGGTCTCCGTAAAATACTCAAACTTGCCGAACAAAACCAGTGAATTTCGGCAACGTGAGTTCTTGGCTATAAACAAAAATACCTGTTGCGAAAATACAAACTGACATTTGCGATAATTAGAAAGCAGTGTAACTGCGCGCTGTGTGTAAATATATTTTTTGTTCCTGAAAACAGGTACAGCTTGTCCTTGTGTTACATGAATCAAGAACTGTATTGGGCAGCTTTGAATCCTTTCGAGAGAGCTGAAGCCATGATTGATCTTTCCTGTTCAAAAGATCTATAGAATAAGAAACAAAAATGAAGGGTGGAATAGGAAAAGAAAAAGTAGTATTGGGGTGACGAGTCTTTTGAAGAAACAGTCGTAAATAAATGGAGAAAGAGAGAGAGAGAGAGAGAGAGAGAGAGAGAGAGAGAGAGAGAGAGAGAGAGAGAGAGAGAGAGAGAGAGAGAGAGAGAGAGAGAGAGAGAGAGAGAGAGAGAGAGAGAGAGAGAAGGAGGAGGAGGGGGTAGAAAGAAAGAGAAAAATGGATATGAAAAAAAATCGCGAAAGGCTTTATATGGCTAATCTTATGACAAATGGAACACTCCGGGCTGTAATACTTTTTTAATGCAAAGAAGATTACCAAACAATCAAACATGAAACAAAATGAAGTTCAAACTCTAGATCATACGGTTCATGGTAAGGTCATTGGGTAAGTTGCACAAATGAAGTTATACATAAGTTCAAAATAATGCATCTTTGTAATCATTAGAAAAATCATTTATATTTAGGTAGATACATGTCGATCATAGATACATTCTAAGGATTTCCGTGAAACATCTTCATGTTGATAAACTCAGATGGTACAGATAGGTAGGTAGGAGGATAATTAATAGAATATATTTATATAATGTATATATATATATATATATATATATATATATATATATATATAGAGAGAGAGAGAGAGAGAGAGAGAGAGAGAGACAGACAGAGAGACAGAGAGAGAGTGAGAGAGAGATAGAGATAGAGACAGAGACAGAGACAGATAGATAAGTGAATAAACGAATAAATTCTTTCTATTCATAGATATGTAGACGTATAAATAGTTAGGTAGATATGTTGGTAGAAAGATAGACTCATTAAATGAGGTAGATAGAGTTATAGGCAGAAGAAAAAGATAGATCAAGAGATATTTAGATAGATTAGCTTATAAAAGACTATCATTATTCTAGATTAGATGGATAGATAGATGTGTGAGTATATACACGAATAGATAGATAGATTTAAAGATTCACAAATAGGTAATGGATGATATAGAATGGCTACACGAGCCCGCAGCTCTACAGTAGCGGTAGAGGACTGTTATATGTTGAATGTTGTGTGTTTCTCTGGTGCCAGGTCGGGCTAAGTCAACATGCTCACGTGCGCTAGAAGAGTGAGTGATCTTGAACTGATAAAAGACAGCTTCACACAGCCAGGCCGCCTCTATCATCCACAGGGTGGAGACCAGCTGTCTGTAGATTGCTCCTATGTTTCGACTTACTGAATCAAATCTTTCTGGAGTACATGTCAGTACAAGCATTTTTCTACTCAATTTGTACTGACCCAGAAGACTCCTTTTTCTAGCTTACAAAATATTGTTTCAGAAAACACTGAAGAGCATGCTCAAAGATAAAGCAAAAAAGGTTGATGGAGGATAAAATCATATACTTACAGATACTTGGGTAGAAAAAGATATGTGTAAAGGTTGCAGTAACATGAACAATGTTATAGATGCAAAGTTATTTTGACAAAAGGGCAAGTGGATAAACTATAAACATGGATATTTTGCAGATTAAAAGATGAATCTTAAGACAGGCAAATTTATTCGAAAAACGATAGAGATAAAAAAGATCGATAGATCGAGATATTAATAGTTAAATGAATATAAACATAAGCTGGAAGATAGAAAGATAAATGGACATTAATTTGGAAAATGCAGATTGATCGATGAAAGAAAGAAAGACAGGATTGTCATAAAAATAGAAAAGATTGGTAGATTATGCGAAAGCTAACAAATAGGCTAATAGACTTAGATCATCTTAATGGAGACATGGAGAAAAATACTGCGAGAAAGAATGAAAGAGAGAGAGAAGGAATGGCAGGAGGAGAAAAAGAGATAGGGAGAGATGGTGAGAGAACAGAGAGAGAGAGTGAGAGAGAGAGAGAGAGAGAAGGAATGGCAGGAGGAGAAAAAGAGATAGGGAGAGATGGTGAGAGAACAGAGAGAGAGAGAGAGAGAGAGAGAGAGAGAGCGAGAGAGAGAGAAAGAGAAGGAATAGCAGGAGGAGAAGAAATAGATAGGGAGAGATGGTGAGAGAACAAAGAGAGAGAGAGAGAGAGAGAGAGAGAGAGAGAGAGAGAGAGAGAGAGAGAGAGAGAGAGAGAGAGAGAGAGAGAGAGAGAAGTAAACTTACGATGAGGATGAGGTAACAAATGAGTAAACAAATCTGTTATTCTACCATGGCGTGTAGACAAGCTTTGATGTGTGTAATCAGAGAAACCTGAAACCATCTAGCAAGCAGTAGATCTACTTGTAAACCTATATTGGGGCTGTGCACATTTCCAGCAAACTTCGTATGATCGTCTAATTACTTGTTGTTTACTTCCTTATTAACGAAAAAAAAAAAAAACCTGGAGGGGCAATCTTTAGATCTAGACATTCGCGTCGCCGAAATTTTTGTGTTATCAGAACGTGCACGGAGCTGTGCTGGATAATTGTGTTAGGGGAGCGTTGGAAGACACGGTAGAGAATCCCGCTTTCGAATAATAGACTTTTTAAGCGGCGAGTACGAAACCGTATCTCACCAACCATACCATAAGTTACAACAATATTGTCTCAAAATTAACTGGTCAACACTCTTGCCTCCTGATTCTATCGATATTTTTTTTTAATGCTGTTCTTGTCTTTTTTCTTCTGATTGTTATTTTAAGTCGAGCCTCGTTTTAAATCCATGTTTATTAAGTCACCCACCCTAGGCTGTACAGACACTTCCATTGAGCCTTCAATACTTCTACCATAGGTGAGTCGATGGAATTGACGTAAGATGATTAAGTCCCTTTAGCTCCGATCTGCTTGATTGAGACATGATTATGAGGCTCGTGATATTTTTCCTAAAATACTGCGAATTAATGTAGAATTTACCACAACTGAACCCACCAAACGAGCACATAGCATAAAATTTGGTCGTCCAAACAAATAATTTACTTTTTACTAATTGAATAAAAACATGTTTTTGAAAACTGCAAAGGATTACAAGTATCAGGAGAACGAGGTTCCGAGATAAACTTGAAGGGGAGATAACGGTGGCTTGCAACAAATACGTAGCTGGGTAAAGAAAGAAATTACCAGGAAGTCGGAAAGATAAAGTCTTTGCAATCCTCGTAAAGCTCTAGGTAAATCCTGTAGATCTAGGAGTCACCTTCGTTGCAGGCTAACAGGGTAAAGGTGAGCAGTTAACTTACTCCCACAGGTGTCCAGAAGAACATGTTTATCGGTGGGTCGGGCCACGGGGCTAAGATAAGACTTCTTTCGGTGTTTACCGCCAGAATGACCGCTCACCGCTTTCTGATGCTGATCGTTAATTCAGGTAAGTAACTGCAGTAACTTCAGGAGACCAGAGAACCCAAGGTGCTGCGGTGCAGATTGTTAAAACCAGCAGGCTTTTCCTAGCACATCTAGGGGTTTACATGAGCCAACTGGGTTAGTTATGCATGATATAGTGTCCCTCGTTTATTGTGAAATAGCAGCTAAGTTTTCAACTACAGATTGTTTTGAAATCAAGCAATTTTTAACATTTAATCGACGCAGGCAACAAAGTAAGACAACACAACAGAAACTTGATTGAAATTAATGAAGCAGAAATAATTTTGTTCTATCTCAAAAAGGTTTTCTTTCTGCAGTTGACTGAAAATGAAGGCACAGGTGATAGTGACCGCCAATCCTCAAACTGGGAACTTACAATTACTACTTCGCGGCGTTATGCCAGCTTCCATTTTTAGCTCTGAATGAATTACAATAAATGATGAAACCAACGAGAAATATGCCTATCGTTTCAGAGAAGATAAAAAACAAAGACAACACGAAATTATGCAATTCAAAAGTGCAATGAAAAACAAACCAAACACAAAAACAACAAACAGAACAAAAAGCAGACAAAAAAAGCCATATTTTCAAACAAGTAGTTGCGGTTGAGTATAAAATTTGATACAAATTGTACAACTTCATTTTAAGAGGAAAGTTTCACTAAACTATGGGAAATCAAAGCATCGAGTAAATAAATGGTACAAGACAAGTGAAAATAAATTAAATTCGTAAACAATGATTATAGTCCTATCTGTACAAATATTGTCAATATAGTCTTATCTGTACAAGTAATGTCAATATAATCCTATCTGTACAAATAACGTCAATATAGTCTTATCTGTACATAAGTCCTATCTGTACAAATTATGTCAATATATTCCTATCTGTACAAATAATGTCAATATAGTCCTATCTGTACAACTTAATGTCAAGAAAAAAATCAGTCCGCATAAAAAAGAAGCTGTACTGTACTCAACCTCTCTGTAAACTTTTCTTATCACAAGTTGAGCAACTAAAATTGAGCTGTAGAGTTTAGCGTTTGTAATGTAATATTAGTCTTTTGAGGGCCTTATGGAATACAATATACTTACTTTATTACGTTACAAAAGCATACTCTTAGCGAATGGTAAGTTGATGAGGTTTTCAATCGTATGGGAAATATTGCCTCACGCGCAATTTAAATGAAAAAACATTCCGTCCTCAAATAAAGCTGCATTATCCGTGTGGTTTATATGTAATGAATGTACGCCCTCAACTACAGCATCTGTCTTGAATGCTGATTGCCAAGCGATCGATTTCATTCTCTAGCATTAAAGTTTATGTTTGGCCACAGGCCTGCAGGGCCCGAGACGATCAATATGTTACGTAAATTGATAAGAGCGAATGTTGGACAGAATTTGAATGTCTCATGAAAACAAAATCACACGTCGGAGCCAGTCATGAAAAAAACAAAACAAAAACAAAACAAAACAAAAAAAAACCCCAAAAAAACAACAACCAACAAACCGAGCCACGAACAGAATTCAATACCCAAACAAGAAGTAATTAGATAAATCTACAAAATATTCAGTTTAAAATTTATACGCATTTGAAATCTTTGTGGAACAATTTGATAAATCATAAATCTACAGTACATAAATCATAAAAAAGGAAAAAGTGAATCTAACGAGCACATAAAAAAAGCTTAAACGAATATAAATGCTTAATCAATAAACGAACGAGTATTCAAATCACAATTTATGTTTTTCTTGATCACTTGCCCTAATTGTGTTGTTATATAGTAAAATATTAATCCTGTCTGATGCCATCCCATTGAGCTAGTTACCACAGCCAATCCAACCAACCGAATGGAGAGCTCACTTAGAATTAATATTTTTTACAGCATATTAAAGACATATTTGCTTCTAAATATATTCTTGAAATCGATGATTTTTTTTCTTTATTCATTTATTCTTTAAGATCTTTACTATAGTGCCCTTAGCCTCTGAAAGGCATCGTGATTCTCTCTCTATCTGTCTGTCTGTCTCTTTTTCTCTATCCCTCCTCGTCCTCACCCCCTCTCTCTCTCTCTCTCTCTCTCTCTCTCTCTCTCTCCCTTCCCCCTCTCCTCCCCCCTGTAAGCGCTCCTCTCACTCCCCGTTCTTTCCTTCCCCTTTCTCTCGCTCTCTTCCCACCTTTTCTCTCCCCTCTCTCTCTCTTTCTCTCTTTTCTCTCGCTGTCTACCTCTGCGTATAATTAAAGCTCTTGACATAAAATCTACATTTTCTTTCCTCAACCGCTGCAGGCGACTTTGTGGTGAATGAGTTGAGAGTCTCACCTTTTATATCTCAAAATAAAGACTTGATGTTCTTGAAAAAGATCTGAAATCACCGTGGAGTAGACATGCCTACCACAACCGCTCCCTTAACCCATCCATTAATCAATCAATCAATCAACCTTGATTTTTCTCTCTTCTCTCTGTTTGGCAATACACTTAATGCTTCCACCCCACTTCCTCTATCTATCTCTATCTGTGATCTATTTCTAGTATTCTGTGTTATTTTGGCTTCGAGTCTGAAAGCAAATACTTTAAATATTGAACACCATGTCTTCACCTCTAGTTAAAAATTTAAAAAGTAGGCTACTGTGCACCGATTAGTGGTGTCTAAGTATTTTCTGTATCATTTTAGCCCACTATATAGTTAGTCGATCCTTCATTGAGACAACATAGCGAAGACGTGGACATGAGGTGGTTTAGAGAGCTGTAAAGAAACTTACTCTTCAGCAAGACCCGGCGATCAACCACGCTCATCTGTTGAACCATGGACATGATTTTATAAGTCTAAAAGCACATTCCTTTATCCACCCTCTCCACCTTTGCTTCTTCGTGCATTGCTAAAACTTATTTTCCCTGCATTAATTGTTTAAACCACCTAATGTCTCTATCTGAATGCCTGTATGAAGAGTTTTCATGATTGTTTATATGTGTGTGTATGTTTGTGTGTGGGTATTATTAACATCGCCCTTCATTTCTCTATTGTCCAAAATGATCTCACATAAAGGAGCTCTCAGGTGCATCAACTTAAATATTTTTATGTGTGTCAATGATTACAAAAAAATAATTTAGCACCAAATACACTAATATTAAATTAAAAATGTCATCAATAAAAAAAAATGAAGAATAATCACGAAGAGAGCACATTGAGGTAGAACATAATAATCACGAAGAGAGCACATTGAGGTAGAACATGATAATCATGAAGAGAGCACATTGAGGTAGAACATGATAATCATGAAGAGAGCACATTGAGGTAGAACATGATAATCTTGCCGATGCCGTCATTCCACACTTTAGTGTGTCATCATGACCCAGCTAGAAGAGACGAAAAGAATTATTCTATAATCTGTCATCCTGTTTCAGAACCATAATATGTTCTAAGGTGAGAAGAGAAAGATGAGCCAGACATGCCTAAGTGGCGTACACCGGTCTGGGATCCCCCGGGAACTGAACAACAAAAGGGAGAACCGGTTCCCTGAAGCTGCTTTGCCAAGGGCAAATAAAGTTATTAATGCAATATCCGAAGTGACGTGGAGCGTCAGCGGTTCATGATCACCAATATCTGTTCAGGGCATTCTATCATAAGCATGGAATCAATTACTGGTGGCTTAGTTCGACTGGAATATTTCGATCTTCAAGGAAAGTAATTAACCATATTCGATAAACAATCTTTTTTCTTATTTTTTTTTTTTACCGACTTCAACATTTCTCTCACGACCCTGTGTTTGTGACAGTGCAGGTTCCTCAGTGCATGTGCTTCATTGCTGACGAGAACATAGAGCAGAGCTCCATAACTGAACTAGACGATATCGTGTCAGCTCAGGCAGTTTTGGAATAAACCTCCGACTTAAAAACAGACCTACGGGTACACGTTAGCTTAAAATAATATATAAAGACACAACTTTTACAAAAGTCATACGTGAGATTTGTTGGATTTTGATTACTTCGCCTATTTGTTTGACTATATGTAGCCCACTGTCCAGGCCGCGTTGATCTTTCGACATGAAGGAGACGGGATTTGTTTGGGAAATGAATTTGTTTTTGTATAAATCTTACTTCTCATGTCAAAAGGGATTGGGATAACACAAAGAGTCCGTCGTGACGTCAGATGTCGTAACTAGGCACCCATGATGAAAGAAAGAGACACCGAGATAAAGACGTAGGGCTTAGCATTGCCGCATTCGGATTTCACAACCAACTTCAACAAAAGATCCTCTAAAATCTGATTATTTTTCTGAGAATCCCCCCCCCCCTCCTTTTCCCATTATTTCAACATTGATAAGTTAAAATTTTAAAATTTTTAATGTTCTTTCTATTTCGCGACAAGATCCAGAACCTGCATCGGGCTCTAACTGTGGTTACTCGATACCGTTACGGCTCTTCTCTTTAAACATGGCGGAGCACCAGGGCAGAGCAGAGGATGAGACAGAAAATTGGATGAACTTAACAGATCGGAATTATCTGTGTGCAGTTAGGCCAAGCAATAGCATGTGCACTGGGAAATCTTTACGTTCCAAAGCGTGTACCATATTCACAGATGCGCAAATTAAAGTCAGGAGGGAAAAAAAGATTATAAAATAAGAAAACAGCATTGTGGATCGTGATAGATCTAGATCTAGTTGTGTATTGTTTTATTGAGGTTTGGTTTCAGAGTTACTGACACCCAATTTCCCCCTATGAAAATACATGGATTAAGTTTACATCTCTTACGATTTCAGAACAATCATACTCGTCGACAGTTTTGAAATGAGCTAAAGCCTATAAATAATTTCATTATCACCCTAGGTATGAGCAGAAACATAGTCTTCCCTGTCGAGTGGCTCAGCTGCACAGACTTGACACAGTATGTACTCCATACTTTAACAACTCCTGGCACCGATATTTTGAGTCAAAGCGAGTCGGGGAAAGACTTCCCTATCCTCCCACATTGAAAAGCAGTGAAAAATAAAAGCATCGAAAAACTCTACATGTGTGTAATATATACCCGAATAAACAAGATAATAGTATTTGCACAGGTGAAAGTCCTTATGACAAGAGATTTTGAGGAAATGAAAATGGCATGCAGCACACCTATATAGACTAGTTTCTAGTTGAGACCTCTGGACTTGAGTTTAGCCGCGTGTACAATCTAATTGCATGTCATATTAATATGTCTTGAAGCCAGATTGCTTGAATCAAAATATTTGGAGCGGTGATCTTGCATCAAATGACTCAGATTAAATCACAAATTAAATCATGACGCAACCCACTTAGAGGACGTCATACTGATGTGCTCTAAGGCATTAATATCCGTAGATGATTTGGTAGATGTACTTTGTCTTGAAGCCTGATGTTTATGATTTTGATCAATATGGTAAAAGGGATTTTACGTCTAAATTTATTTTTCGATTGTTAATATTGCTAATAAAGTTTTTATTCGAGTGGCATAATGTAAAGATTATGAACATTGAACAATTTCAAAGGCCTTTGAAGATGGCCTTTTCTATAATAAAACCATCAGAAGGACAGCCTTCATCGATAAATATATGGAAAAAATAAGACAAATTACTCTTTTATCTCTCCTTTGAGGTTAGAAATTTCGAAGATTTTCAAAACCTCAGCCTCAATGTCAGAGCTGTGTTGTTCATGTGTACGTCTCCACCTTCTTTAAACAGAAAGCCATGTAAAGTTTGAATTGGATTTTCGGAAATCATATTATAAACATAAAATTATTCGTTATAAAACCCCAAAACTTCATTAAACATTATAAGCGGAAGGGCAGAAAATTACAAACACGATTGAAAAAGCAAAACAAAAGAAAAAAAAACCCAAAACAATTTTAAAAAATCCGAACAAACAAACGAACCCAAAAACAACAAAGAAAAATCAAAAGTGTGAAGCATAGCAAGATAAGATATTATGACTTGAGTTCGAAACAAATTGTTAAAACTGAAAAGCATAAAAGAAAAAACTATCATGCCTGTATTCATTATACTGGATGTGGTTGTTTACAGTAGAAGAAGGAAGGTTTTTTTTTTTTTAGAAAGTTCGATGAAAAAAAAAAGAAAGTTCTATCTGCATGTAGTTAAAAAAAAACCAACAAAAACTCATAGAACGAATGAAGTTCTTAAAAGATTTCGAATAGAATTCTTATTGAATAACGTCGTATTATAAAAGCTGTCGTTCAAAATGACAAGCATCAGGCTGTCTTTTGTGTTTTCTATGACACCGCTAGCAAAGCTAATTTTAGGTTCCCATAGGGTGAACTTGCAAAAATCTGGCAAATTAATAAGCTTTTTAGCCCAATTACACAATTCGCCTTCTCTTTCATTAGACCATTCGGATGCAGAATGGAAATGTACTGAATGCGGCCCTTTCAGCTTTAACATCCCTGGATGAATTTGTTTACAATCAACATACTGATTCTAAGACTCTGTGAGGGGGAACTGGTACATTATTTCACGTGATTGCCTTTTTTTACAGCATGGCGCCGGTTGTGAGCGCTCTGTCGTCACTTTAGATAGGAGATGATAGCTGTAAGCTCTCAGAAACATACAAACGGTGATAACTTGAGCTTTCCGAGCTGTGAGATGGGCGTGAGCTCAAAGCTGCGAGACCTGGAGGAGATAAACAGGACGGGCGAGGCTTTTCATCTATCTCACGACTAAAACCGCCTCTCAGTTTTCACAGAGCTGTTATATACAGTTTCTTTACTGATTAGGGTCGTGTGATTGTCTCCAAATGGTTTCTCATACAAACGAACTCAAGTAGAAACATGATCAAGGTTATGTACACTGATTTTTCACCATCGAGGAAAGTAAGGAATAGGACCGAAACATGGGTTTGATATAATGACCTTGGCCTCTTTTTTGATGCGTGGCTCATTCAAGCTTCTTGGATAACTCCTTGGAATAAGAATTAAACTGTCATGCTCATGAAGTCTACGAAGAAAACAGCGCTAAGTTGTTCTATTAATCTTTCTAATGTTAAAAGCTGTCTGCAGCATCGTACTTACTCACCAAGTATTATAATGACATTATTTTCTAAACTGCTCTTCATTACGATGTAATCGACTTGTTTAAAGCAAAATTATTTTAAATCGATACTATCGACATAGTCTATCAATTGTTCAGTGACCATGGAAATTTCATTTCATTGATAGATAGGTTTGCGATAGGAGATCGGGGCAAAATGCTTAAACCGCTCGACTCATGATCTAGTGGTCCCGAGTTTAACTCAACCACAACATACACACCCCTAATTATATTATGAGGTATGTAACTGTTGTGGTGAAATCCGCTTAATGGGATTCTTTATATCGAAACAGCTTTTAACCGCACACGGTACTGTATGGCTTTCATACAGTTATATGTAGTTGAACCTAAGTCTATAAATTGTTCTGGATGACTATGACCTTTTTTTCTATTCATGTCTGCAACAAGTAATTAAAATGAGAGGAAAACAGAGCCAATCCTTTAAATTGCCATAAACTGTGGGCCGCACAAAAACAGCATGGTTAAAATGACATTATCATTTATGAATTTTCCATTAAACTCCCGAACGATAAACGAACCGTATAAAAACAATGAAAGAAGAAGCCATTAAATAATTGTGGAACCCTACAGGGAATACGAACCCTGTTAAATAAATGCAGAGGGTAAAATAAACACATAGCTTAGTTGAGCAGAATAAGCCGACAATAATACATCGTGAAACTAGTGTTCTTGATCTGCGTTGATAATCAGCTGAAGCAGCTTTCAAGTAATCAAACGGTTTTCAAATAGTTTGGGCACATTACTGGAAAAAGTAGGAATAACAATTCTCAATTATACCCTGACTTTTTTTGTTTATCCCATACAAGTAACGATGAAGAGGTTAGAGACGTCCAATCATCTCAGACACCCTGGTGCATCTCGTCATTTCACCTGGAATAATGAACACCACAGCTCTTTTGCGTGGATGCCTCTTACACATTAAGGTAATAACAACACCAAAAGGTGAATAAATTAGGCTTGTTTAAAGTTATGAACATTAATGCTGTTGAGTGACTGGTTTTTCAAAGCTGTGTTCCTTTTTATATAAAGTGTAGTTCCTGTTCTTAGGCAAAGCACCATACTAGACTACAAGTTGTATAATTATGTGGGACAGCATGAAATAAATGAGCGCATTTATGTATATATATATATATATATATATATATATATATATATATATATATATGATGTATTCCATTACCTAACTTGTAGGGATTGCTAATATATTACACCTGTTCAGTGTTATGGGAAACGCCCTCAAGTCTCTACCTGTTTTAGCTTGCAGCCTTTTTATTTACCATCACAGATTGACCGGTGGAGGAAAAAAAAAACCGTTGCTGCCAAAGACCAGCAAAACGGTATTTTCACTTTCTGAACGAAAGTCATGCGACACAAAATATAGTTGTAAGGTTAAGTTTATATTTTTGTTCAAAGATACAGAAATTCCCTAGTCTTTAGAGGGCGAAGTGAAAAGTTAACCCAAAAGAAGCATGGATAGACAGGTAAATAAAAAGATAAGAAGGCAAATAAGCATACAAATTCATTTTTATATATTCCAAGAAAGACAAATTATTAGAGAAGAAGAAAAAGTGTAAAAGAAAGACAAAGAAATAGATATAAGGTCGAGAAAATGGAAACCATTAAAATGACCTTACCTTTCCTGAACCTTGAAATTGATATCTTTCGCATGTTTATCCTTAACTTCATTTTTTTTTGTACCAGATCAAGATCTTTCATGTAAAAAAATATGCAAAGAAACAAACAAACAAAACGAAAACACTACGGAATAAAATACCTAGTCTACATTTACAAAAACTATAACCCTCTAAAACAAACACATACACTCAATTAAAAAAAAATTGCATGCATGTGGGGAAGTGGATGGGGTTATAAAAAAATAACATCGCAAAATGAACACTTAAACATATTTATTTTTCAGGAAAATCGAAAGAGGAACACATGCACACATCTCAAAGCATATAAAGTTACACTTTCCCCCTAGATCTAGTTCATGGCATATGCAGCTTAGATCGACAAATTGCGAGGGAAAAAAAAAGAAAAAAAAGCAACAATTAAACGAACAAAAAATATATAGACATGTATGGCTCTGAAGTTTTACCCATAGATAAAACAGATTGAAATCCAGGTGTTCCTTATAAATCACTTTAGCACACAAATCAATGAAGAAAATAATTTGCATTCTACTTTAATCAAAACCGTATTCTATCCAAATCGCTTTATAACCAACTCTTTCCATTTTGCCATCATTTCCTCACTAAATATAGCTTCTCGTTTGCTGCTCTGTATGTTATTCGGCTCATTTTTCTCTTCTGATACAAGTCTGTTTGGGCTTCAAACTGTTTTCAATTCTGCTTTTCCATTTTTCTGCATGTTGTATTTTCAACAGAGTCAATTTCGATGTTTCAACTTCCATCACTCTATTTACAGGTCTGTACTACTATTCTGGATATTAAATTAATCTATGCGTATGACAGATCCACAGGTTCGCTTTACATCTACACCTGACAAACTTTTCTTCCTTTCTTTACTTGCTGACACCCTCACCATTTATAAATTCCAAATTTTTCAGCGTAGCTATGCATCAGCCCATTTTTGGTGTTGTTCTTGGTTTCCCTGTGGTGAAATATTTTCTTAGTATTCTTTCTTGGTGAAGTTTAATGTTTGTCGAGAACGTATCACCATTTCCCTTTCTTCGATTATGATACTGCCAAGAGGCGTTTTGCTTTAAAAAACTGACACTTCCTTTCAATTCTGTCATTTTATTCTGATATTTTTAGACCGATCCATCTGCATCCTCCGCTCATCTCGCTTCTCTGTGTCTGTCTGTCTGTCTGTCTGTCTGTCTGTCTGTCTGTCTGTCTGTCTGTCTCTCTCTCTCTCTCTCTCTCTCTCTCTCTCTCTCTCTCTCTTTCCGTATATCTTTGTCTCTCTCTTGCTCACCCCCTCCCCCTTACCCCTGAAGTTATCCGATTTTTTTTGTGAACCTCCCACTCTTCATGTCTCCATTATTTCTGGCAATTCTTTCTCTTGGGCCATTACCCTTAAATTTTTTATGGTACTTAAAAAGATTCAGGACCAATCTATTTCTGGATTATTTTCCTGCCACATTTAGAAACAGCCGTGTTTTTCCCCTCTTCTCACTTAACCCGATTCTAATTTGCATACATGTGGCGTACGCTTTCATGGCACTGTCTATTTAACCTTTCGCTTGTATGACTCTGGATATGCAGCACTTCATCTAAAAATTATCCTTTATCATTTCCCATTCTGATTTATTTTCTTCATTCATTACATTCCCTGTTTCTTTTCTTCATGAAAGTTGCCGCTTTCGTCACTTCCAAACGTATCACCTTCTCTAACATTCAATTTTTTTTTTTTTTATTTTATCATTAATTAAAGAAATACTGAATCTTAAACATAATTTATCTCCCTACCCACTGTTCATTAATCCCCTCCTCCTTCTGCTCATCCTCCCCCTGCACTAATCTATGTAACCATCTTCCTTTCCTTTCATGCCTCTCTCCCTTTTGCTCCAAAAAGCCCACCTTATCCCCGCTGTAACCACATATTATACTCGGATTAGATCTTGCTTTACTAGCCAGGAAATATAAGTTTAGCTCACTCTAACCCGATCTTCACCTCCCGCCAACTACCTGTTGATAAACACGTAGGATGAGGAACCCATCTCTCTTTCCGACATCTCAGTTCAGGCTCAGGTACCTCATTCCTCCAGTCCTCCCACACTCTTATAGCCAGCATCAAATGTCAGGAATCTGGCCAAAGAACTGAGCTCAGAACTAGGGCACAACTGTTTACTCTGTCTGTCTGTCTGTCTGTCTGTCTGTCTCTCTCTCTCTCTCTCTCTCTCTCTCTCTCTCTCTCTCTCTCTCTCTCTCTCTCTCTCTCTCTCCCTCTCTCTCTCTGTCACTCTGTGTGTGTGTGTGTCTCTCTCTCTCTCTCTCTCTCTCGCTCTTCCTCGCCTGCTAGTGGTTTCTTCTCTTACCCACTTCTCTCGCTCTGATAGTTTTTGCTCTCCTAAACATAAACACAGAGTGCACCACACTTGGCTCTATTCCTATCTTTATCTATTTATTCCTGAAACATCTAAAAATGTTACACATGGCTCACATCAAATTAAAAAAAAAATTGTGAAGAGTATCCATATAAAGTCATGCTTGATTAAAATACACTCGTCACACGTGATTTCCGGGCATATTCAAAATGACCGCTATATATACGTTTCTTTCTTTTTTCCAACTCTTATTTAACTCTAGTCATGGACGTTTTTGCAGATTGTTCTGTATGATCAAAGTGCGCAGACTAAGGACAGCTTACTATCAAGTATCTTCGGATCTGACGTGCTGCCAAACTCGAGGAATGCTAGCCATGACGTGCTTGTAGTGTAGATCCTTGCTGGTGATAGAACGTGTAAACAAATATATCTCTTGGCTCCAGTCCTGCTTCCGACCTCAAAACAGATTGTAGCAGAGAGGGAACACTTTGATAGGAAACATTGAATGAAACTGAATTTTGGAATGTCCCGCAACAAGAAGTTTTACCGAAAAAGGTCATGCTTTAATATACTGTTTTAGTTGATAATATGTACATCTACATAATAGTAATAAAAATAATAATAATAATAATAATAATAATAATAATAATAATAATAATAATAATAATAATAATAATAATAATAATAATAATAATAATAATAATGATGATGATGGTGATAATTCACAACAACAAGATCATCAACAACAATAAAAATAACAACAACAACAACAACAACAACAACAACAACAACAACAACAACAACAACAACAACAACAACAACAACAACAACAACAACAACAACAACAACAACAACAGTAGCAGCAAATACAAAAATAAAGCAAAATTGTTATCAGCAATTATACCGTCAAGTTTGAAGAAAGGCAACTGCACCATGGCTAGACATATCAAGGGATCACTGAAACCTTTATTGGTGCTTTTTTAGCTTTTTGAAGGAACCTTTCATTATGTTCGGTGAGAAAATTAAAAAAAAAAAATTAAAATTACATGATACATTGAAGCGTGAAAAGAAAGAGAAAAACGTAACATTATGAACTAACTTAAACAATTTTCGCACGAATAACCACAAGAATCAGAAAAAAAGACAAACTTGACCCACAAAAAAAAACAACAACAAAGCAACAAAAAACAAAAATAAAGGAAAAAAAAGAAGAAGGAGGTAGACTTGAATTTAAAGTTGAAGAAACAAAACCCTACTCATACACATACACACAATAACTCCAGCACCTTTATAACACATGTAAGATCGACAAACAATGCAAGTCAGCATCCGACCACAACGATAAGATCAGAAGAAAGGTTATACCAGGTGAAGGTAATGCAAAGCATGCGATAGAGTGCTACGTAGGTGGCCAATAATATTTATACTTTCCTACATTATTCTAAGCCCCCAATCAAGATTAAAGTTTTTAAAGTAAACAAATGTATAGCTTAGAGATGCACTAAAGGAATAAGATACAGGAGCAGGAATGAATCAACAATCAAGATTAAAAGTGCATGGCGAAGAGAGGAAAACTTAAACCTACGCAGACTGTTGCTAGGAAAAATAGTCACTTTGCTCCTTGTAAAATTTATTTAAAAAATATGCATTTGTAATGCTTAAAGACCAAAGGTAAAGCAAAAAAAGTAAGTTTCTTCTGGGAGAGATAGGGGCCATGATATTAGACCTTTTCTTTTTTGAGTCTAATACACTCTAACATAGCTTTAATATAAATTAAAAAACAAACAAAAAACAAACTGCGTCCGTTATATTTCTCTTACACGCACATTTCGGTAAGCCCCTCCTCGCTTCGCCCTCTATTTTCAGCCCTCATCCATTTGACTATTTTTTTTTATTGCCAGACAATAAAATGGCTAGAAACGGCAGAATTTAATGACCCATGAGGGAGGTCAATCAAAACAGTCTAGTTCAGCGGGTTTTGTTTCGCTTTCGATATCAGAGGTATATGGATACATCAGCATAAAACTCTTATATCATGCTCTCTATCAAATCACTCATCTGACAACGGATGAATATTACGAATTTTTTTTTTCAAAATAAGCTCTAGGTCAGAAATTTCCTCTTTTCAGGAGGCGCGGCTTTATTTTATGTTCGAGCGTTATTGATTCTGGACTTTGGCGATGATCGTCAGCAGATAATGGCGGGCAGGATTAAGGAAACTCCACCGGTTTGCGTCTTACTTGATAACGTGTTCTTATGTTAATGCTTTAAAACTTTCCAGCTAAAATATCTACAAACACGGCACATTCAAAGAGTAAAGAAGGGTTCAACTAAATTTTGCGTTTGATAAGAAAATTGCATTAACGGACATTGACGCCATAAAACAATAATTTATGGCAGTGAGTGGGCGTCCCTAACGCATTGCATCTCATGTTTTTCCTCTCTGAACTTCTATTTTCACCTATTTGGCTTAAACATCATACTTATTAAAAAAAAAAACTACCCCGCCCCCCCGCCCCCCCCCCCCCCCCCCAACACACACAAAACTAATTCTTTATCTATATATGCAATGCTTCTGAATTGAAACAACAATTGCAAGAAGGCGAAAAATTGGAGCAAATTAATGAGAAGAAAGAAATAGAACTATGAAAGAATTTGAAAACATATAAACAGAGACGAGGCCCTCTATGTTCCCCGACTCTGTAACGCCTCTCTAATTTTCCATGATTGGTTGGTTTGTTAAGATGGTTGTTATCTTCAAGAGGTGATAAACTGCGACATAGCTGACCTGTCATCTGTTATATTTTCATTGAGAAATGGCAACAACAGCTGACTACGTTGGGTTCATTTTGTTTGTCTCATTGTGTATACATCAGGTCAAGATGCATGTTCCATCATTTCATGTATTGACGTTCATCAGATCCGAGGTAAGAAAAAAATTGCTATCATCAAAATGAATTATTCATATTTGGTTTTGGATTTGACTTTATCATTACAAATAATACAATATGCTATTAATAATAATGAAAAAAATACTGTTTTCTGGTTAGTGTTATCCTACTATCGATTATATATTTCCTTGACTCGCGAAAACTTTAAATCAACAGAGAATTTTTTTTTTAAAATAAAAAAAGTCCAAAATTTGAAGAAAAAAAAAAAAGATTTTTTGAAATATGAAAGTGGCACTTACAAACTGTAAAAGACAAATTTACACAAAAACTTCACTATTGCCAAAAAAAAAATCAAGCAAATATTGCTCAACCTCTCTCTCTGTTTCTCTCTGTGTCTGTCTCTCTGTGTCTGTCTCTCTTCTCTCTCTCTCTTTCTCTCTCTCTCTCTCTCTCTCTCTCTCTCTCTCTCTCTCTCCTTCCTCTCTCTCTCTCTCTCTTCCTCTCTCTGTGTCTCCCCCTATTATTTTTCTTGTTCGCTTTCCCTTAATTCTAATTTTTGTCTCTCATTCACTCTTCTTCTTGTCTCTATCTACCTCACTCTATTCTACTATCTCTCATCTTTCTTTCTGTTGTCTACCGTCCATGGCATCCTCACACACGCACAAAGCTCTTTCACTTCCTCTTCCTCTCTCCTTTCATCCGCTTCTCTCTCTTTCTGTCTGTCTCTCTGACTCTTGGTGCATCTATACTGCTTTCTATTGTCCTCCTTTCAAGAGTAAATGGTTATTTTCTTAAAGAAAAAAAAAGTAAAAAAGTAAAAAAAGAAAAAAAAAAAAAATCAAGAGAAAGGGATCTTTACACAAACCAAGGGCATTAACAAGATTATATAATAGAGTCAGACTATTTATCAGAGTTGCTCCGCTTACATCGTAACGACCATGGCTCTGGTATTGAAAGCACAGGAACTTGACAATTCATCACGGCCTTAAAAAAACCCACCACCAAAATACAACAAAACAAAACAAACAGTTCAGGGTTATTTTTTCGATTGTTAATATGTCTCATGCGGATTATCCTCATTGTTTTGGTTTGTCTAGAGAAATAAAAGAGAGCGCTAGATCAGAAATGCAAGTGTCTTTATACTTATTTCCTTCTCCGTTTCAATTACGTATGTGTTTTTCCAAAAGCTGATGTAAGGAGAAAGAACAGGTACTTATCCAATTCAAATTATACAATATTGAGTTGCAAGCCATTGACCTGAACAATATGTTTATATCATGGATCTTATTAAAAGAATAACCTCAATGCTAGCAAGAGACATCAAGGGCTTAAAAAATCTGAATTGACGGATTAACAAAAGAACAAGAGAATTCTTTCTATTTCTTTGCAACATAATTTTCACACCCTTCACGTGAAATTATTTTTTTCTGACAAAAAGTCCTTTTTGGCCAGAAATTTGATTTTTTCCTTTGCCTTTATTAATAGGTAAAAAAAAAAAAAGAATTTAGAGATAAAAAATTAGAAGACAAAAAAAAAAAAAAAAAAAAAAAAAAAAGAAAATTACAGCCCCTCCCCCCCCCCCCCCCAAAAAAAAAAAAAAAAAAAAAATCCACCAAGAAAAACCAAAACAAAACCGAAAAAAAGAAAGAAAAATATCCCAAATGTAAATGAAGCATAACAAAGTAAAACACACACACATACACGTACTCAAAGGATAAACTAGAGCAAAAAAAAAAAAAAATAATAAAAAAAATTATTAAAGCAAATCAGAGCAAAAAAAAAAAACAAAAACACGAATGACAGCATAGACTACGTCAATTAGAGTAAAACAACAAATTGCAACAGTACAACAAAAGTAGCGGTAACAGCAGTCACAAAACGGCAGCAGCAACAACAATAACAACACAAAGTAAACCGCAATATCAACATAAATACAACAGCAGCAACAACCGTAGCAAAGAAACCATAACAAAAAATAACAACATTAAAGCCAAAATTATAACAACAACAAATACCAGCAATAAAACAAAACAAAACCAATAACAATTGAAAAAAAGTTCATAACAGAAACAAAAAAAAATTACTGGATGGTCACTCTTATACCTCAAAAGTAAAATAAAAAGAAATAACGTTAGAGATGAAATCCTAAGTAAGATTATTTCAAAATACTCAACAGAAGCAAATACAAATATTGCTTCTGTAAAAGACCAGAACAAAGAACCCGTCTCCATTTAATACTTCTATGATGAAACCAAAATAGAAGATCGTCGACACGGCTTGGCCAAGTCATAACATTGTAACTAAAGGTTTGTCCGACCTTTTTTTTTTTTTTTGCAGGGCATATTCTTTCTTAACAGAATCGATTGAGCTCGAGGCAATCTTAAAGCACGAAGAACGTCTAGATTTGACTGTTTCAAAAATACTTCCTTTCATAAGTCTCTTATTTCCGCGGTGCAGACCAGCCCACGCCCGTGCTGTCTGGAGCAACATGACTTACTAGCTGGTCTGAATCAAATCAAATAGCTATGCCGAGTAGCACGCTGAACCAATTTTTTCCCTTCACCTCATACATAATAATTAAAGGAAAAAAAAGATTAGAAAAAAATCATATTTTTCAAGTCTATATGAAATATTCAGCATCAAGCCCAATTCTTAAAAAAAATAATAATAAAAAATGAATTCACAGTCTACAGGGATTGTACGCTCTTTCAAACCGGAACAAGATTAATTCTAGAGACAAACTGCTGCATACATCTTACAACAAGATCTGGTTTTATCTTGAACACCTTAGTTAAATTAATATGGTGATGAATAGCTTTACTGTCAACAAAGTTAAAAAAAAAAAAATCAACCCCCCCTCACCCCCTAAAAAAACCCCAAAAAACAAAAACAACCTAGAACAATCTAAAACACATAAAACAACAAACCGATTTCATCAAATCTGTTCTAGAATTAACACGAGTCGAAACTGAAGCTCATTGACAAGTACCATGGCAGATGAAACAATGATATAAGTGAGCGGAGGTTTACTCTTGTTTAATCACCTACCAGTTTGCCGTAAGTATTTTGGCGTAAGCAAAATTTTCAAAAAAGAGCAAAAAATAATGAAATGCGTACAAAGAGCGTTTAATTTACAAAATCCAAACAGATAAGAAACCTACGCACTAGAGCAAGTTTCGCTCGAGTAAATTTGAATTTTACTGTGCTAACACAACATTTTTTATTTTCTTTTTGTCATCCAATATTTACAATAAAATCAAAGACTTTTCTTAATCTTTGTCTTTAGAAAAATAAAGTTTTGTATTCTTTGCCTTTTTATGCAGCTGTATACCGTTCGTTTCTACGTTATATTGTTCTATTTTCAAGATTTTTGTTCAAATTTTCTTTGATTCTCTGAATCCCTTTATCCACACAGTCTGTTTATATCATAAACCCATTATTCACCGGGATTGTATATACTATTTGTGCTGAACAGAGACTGGCAGTATCGATTTCTTAGGAAATGGTAATTGTCTGGCAGGAAAATAATCTGTAAAGCCAAAATACCGGGGTCGCGAGAGCGTTTTCAGATCGATTGGTTAAAAAATAACAAACTCAGCCTTCTTATCTGCGTGTCGTGTTTGGGTCTTTGCCAGGTGGAAGTCCTCTATCGATTACAAATCTGGACAGGCCGGAGCCACCAAGAACATAGGGCAGAGCGCAATGGTGGGATATTGGGCGACAGAGGGAGAAAGAGAAGAGAAGAGAGAGCGAGACAAACAGAGAAGGAAATAGAGATAGAAAGAGAGGGAGAGAAGAGAAAGCAGAGAGAGAGAAAGAGAGAGAGAGAGAGAGAGAGAGAGAGAGAGAGAGAGAGAGAGAGAGAGAGAGAGAGAGAGAGAGAGAGAGAGAGAGAGAGAGAGAGAGAGAGAGAGAGAGAGAGAGAGAGAGAGAGAGAGAGAGAGAGAGAGAGAGAGGAAGGGGAGGGTGCAAGAAAGATTAAGAAAACAAATGGGTATATTTTGCTTAGAAAATGACTATTTTTGAAACATTTTTGAACATGCTATCAATATTAATCTTATCTATGAAAAAACGCTAAGCCTCCATAACAAGTAAAAATAGTAAGATCGATAGAAAGACAAACACAACCAGAGGGTCAAAACAGAGCAAGATTAACGGATAGTCTTTACCTGCATAGGCAGATAAGAGAGAAATGATTAGATCTAGTTTGGGAATAACTAAATAACCGCAGAACTTAGAGCCCCAAAAACTTTACGATAGTTTACTTCTGATTGGACTAAAAATCTGACGGCGCTCGTATTTTATAATTTCTTTTTGTCAAAAGATTATCAAAAAACAAAAAAACAAAAAGAAAAAACAAAAAAAACAAAACAAACCGTATTGGCCGCTTATCCCACCGTCCAATTTGCTGAAGGACCGCAAACCGCTGCGCATACTCTGGTCCTCCGACGGGGTCGTTGATGCAGTTCTCTGTTGTGATGTGCGAGAACAGTCTAGTGAGGAGTGCTCCATTAAACCAGGGTTCACTTCGTTTCGAAGGAGCTTTATCGTTTTCACACCTTAAAGATTCGGAACTACAGAAATTGTGCCTTATAGTGCGCTTCATCGACACATTAGTCCCATTGTTCTTCAAGATATTATGTATTTGGGGAAAAGTAGATAGTCGATCCCCTGAATTTGTCGATACAAAGGTGACATGCAAGAACTTACATGATGATGACTTTATCAGTAAATTCGTTTTAATGACGTCTTTGCTCAAACAGATAAAAGGCAATACAGTTATGAAGTATTTAATGTTTTTTTTTTTTTTTTGAAGCAGCTAGATCTAGATTGATGTTAAACAAAGCTCACACAACAAGTTGACCTTACTGTGAAAACTCCTCGTGATCTGTATGATAAAACTGCAGACAATGTCCTGTTCTTTTTCGCGACTCTGCATCTAGAATTTCATTATCAAGCCATCTCTTAATACATGAATGAAAAAATGAAAATTTTTGCTTAGCGCTTTCCCTCTGCGTTCGACAGATCACGATGATTTTTTAAACGTGCAGCAGGTCACTCCAGCGTAGGTCTACTCAAAGAATACTTCATCGCATGGGTACTCATTTAACACTTCAATGGGTTAAGAAAATGTGTGAAGAACCTTTTCCTAACATTCAACATCATACATGGTCGAGCCAGGATTCGAGCCCCGGACTTGCTAATCCTGGAGCCGAGGGTCTGACGTTTGACAATGATTATGACATAACAAAGTCGGACACGATAGACCTAGGAAAACTCTTGTCAATGCGGGGCTTCAAGCATATACAAAATTTTTTAATTTATATCAATGTATATCCGACCAATTCTGTATCACTATCAAGATCTATACTTAGACGTTTGAAATTTAGACTCGCACAAATCTTAAGAAAAATTAAAGATAAAGGCACCTATAAACAAACTATGCAGTAATAATTATAATTCCCTGGCGACGCCGGGTAATGAGGCTGGTATACAACTAGAAGAAAGCATTAGAAATCGAAAGATACTCACAGAGTGAGAAAGAGAGATGTTTGGATAAATACGTAAGTTGACAGATAGATACAAAGACTATCAAAGACAAATGCAGAACAAAGCAAAAGATAAGAGTGAGCACATACAGAAAGAGAAAAAAGAAACGCAACTGGGATGAAACACTTGGAAAAGTGATTATATGCCTTTACCTACAAACTCTTTCGCAAATACTTATGATTCACATCGTGAAGAAATTGTTCTCTTTGCCAAGAGATATGGAGATAGCTATCGGTTACATTGTGCAACTTTTGAACTATCAATAGATCGTGAGATAAACTAAAACAAGGGCTTGACATAACTTGACAATATTTTTTACCCACGGTAAATAAAGCTACAGGTTACGCAATACTTTACCGGTTACACCCTGCTCTTTTAGAATAAACCTTTTATATTTGGCAAGATTTCAATGCACTCAAAGCTTTGGAAATAATTTCTTTCTATTATGTCCGATTAAATATAAAAAAAATTGTTTTTTCTTAATCCTTTGCATAGGTATATACCTTAGTGGTTGATCCATTTCCTCTGTAGTATGAAAGTAACACCATTTCAAGATTTTCCATAAAACAAGTATAAAACTTTTTTTTTTGCAAGCTAATGAATTCTGAAGGAAATAGGTTTCGATAATTTCCGAGAATCATAAAACATTTTCCCTTCTAGCTCATAATGGTTGGGTACTAACTTAGGTTTGTTGGTTCCCTCAGGTCATGACTAAAGAGTATTGAAGCTTAAATAATTATATTTCACCAGTATTCTGATTTAATCAAGTTGGGATAGCCGAAGGGGTGGTAGATGTTTTTTCGATTAAATAAGATTTTTACCAAGACATTTATTATAACAAGCAAAATAGGCATACGCAATCACGTAATGTCTTAGAGAGGAGTGGTCCCCTTCCAGAAAAGCATTGTTTTGGCTATCATCACGATTCTTCACATCCATCTAAGGAGTTTGTTATCTCAAACCCCGTTGATATAATTACACAAACAATTTTTTCGCATGGACGTGGTGAATTGCGCGCTTCTGCAACATTCACTCTAACCATCTAATTTTCTTTTTCTTTTTTTTTTTTTTTTGCACTGGAATAGCTAGCTTAAGATCTCATTTTTACTACATTCGCTTTGAATTCGCAAACGCTGTTTATTTTCCTGTTGAGGTAGTATCTTACTGAGAGGGACTGACTACATTTACCATCGACTAATTAAAAATAATAATGAAACTTGAGCAAATGTCCCTTTCACATTGCTTAATATTTTTATTATCACATGGCTTGGTACTTGAATAAGGTCAAATTATACCTTATGTCACTTACTACTCTCCAACTGTTGATGTCTTTAAGTCTCTAGAATAAAAGAAATGATAGACGGTTAAAAAAAAAAAGATTAGCGGTCTTTTGATTAAAAAAAAATGATGGCTGTTTCACTATGCGAATGGTTATTATTTTATAACAGCTACTTGCTTCCAACCTCAGGAAACTGAAAATTGTTGTTGAGCCATTACTAGGTGAATCGCTCTTTCGGTACCACCGAGGTCCTCGTTTTGATTTACTTTTTATTTTTATCTTTATCTTCTACTCCAAACTGACATTGAAATCAAAATGATGTTGCTCAGTACATGGTGATGACGCGATGAAAAAATAACTTGTAAATTTGTAAATTATCCAACCCTGGCTTTTTCACATTGCAATAGAATCTTATTTCTTGACTCTATGCTTTCGTTTTTTCTTTAAATCATATTTCATTGTAAATGAGAACATATGAAAAGTCGTTTGAATAAAATGATACCACAGAAAAAAAGCCAACAAAAATCCCAAACAAATAAAAAAAAAAGACGAACAAAAACTTACACAAAAGAAACAAATCTAAATGGCCTGATGCTTATTGAAAATCTTTCAAACTAGACATTATACTCAAGAAATGTTTGAGAAAACTTGGTCTTCTTTCTAGAACGTCAGGAGCTAAAGCCTACGTCTTTAAGCCCATGGCTTTAACTTAAGACAAGGCCTTGCTGTTGTGTCATAGAGAGCTTCGATCAGGTATATTCGCTACACGGCTGTTTTGTCTCTTCTCTAGCGCTGGAGACTTACTTATACCTCTTGTTCTTTAACGTTATTGTTGAAAATGTCAGAGTGAGCTGGGTTTCGTTTAAAATTTACTTTATTAAGATACGTATGGCGGAAACTTTTTTTAAACCAATTAGGAAATAAAAACGCCACTTTCTACTTAGAAAAATAAATAATTTTATGAGGAGTGAGCGATGCATGGAAAACTAAGGATACGAAAGAAAAAAACAACATTGACCAAATGAGATATTTAAAGAAAAGCTGTGTATGCCAGTCGTGTAAACTTTAAAAAGTTGTTAAAAGAATTAATTTAATAACCTATTATGTCGGATCTTGCTAAGATTAAACGACCGAATTGTTTTTAACAGGACATCAATTAAAAATAAGTTTGAAAAAAAAAACAACATAACCTACAAGGATACCCAGTCATTGTAGGGATGATGAGAAGGAAGAGGCATGAATTCTTAACAGTAATCGATTACTTGACAGAAGAAATTTTTGCGTATCAATATACGAGTACTTGTTTTTCAACGTCACTTTTTAATGTTCGCAAAAAGTCATTACTTTCCTCTCCCTCTCCATCTCTGCTATCCTCACCTATTTCTCTCTCTCTCTCTCTCTGCCTTTGTCTGTCTGTCTGTCTCTCTTTCTCTCCCCCTTCCCCTATCCTCCTCTGCCTCTCTAAATCTGTCCATCTATCTCTCTGTATCTTTCTCTGCATCCGTCCTGTCTCGGAAAGAATTATATTCGATACGTGTATGTTATTGTTTAGAGGTTATTCCGAAGATACTCTGCTCTTTACTAAGAATGCTTCCATAAATATTTCCAATCTCCATTTACTTTGAAAGAGATTAATGTTGCCGCTCTTGTCTCATCGATTAGAAACCTTCACTCTAACGCCTGAGGCCAGAAGATGGTTGAGGAGAAACCCATCCCATCTCATAGTTTTACGAGTTTT
>JAWDGP010004573.1:257500-382500 GCA_033675545.1 Elysia crispata | reverse complement strand
AGAAGAAAGGAAAAAAAAAACAACAACAAAAAAACCAAGCAAGCAAGCAAAGATAATTATGTACTTTTTTCATGATATCAAGATATTTTAGATGAAATTAATTGAAATAAATTATTTAGGAACATTTTATTTTAAAGTCTTGAATATGCGACGAAAAATGAAGTAGGTTGTGCTTACAAACATTATGATGAATAGAAGGATATTTAGATTTATGTTTCCTCTTTGATACAGAAATCTGTAAAATATGTACAAATAAGGTCGAGAAATGGATAGATTAAGGGTCGTTTAAAAAATAAACGGACTGAAATACGGAGCAAGAGGAAGTAAATATATATTAGAGAAGGATGTTAAAGTAGGTAAAGTAAAAGTCACCAAGAGGAACAGAGATACTGAAAAGGAGTGTCACGAGTTAAAACTGTACATTTTAGATCAATAATAGTGATATTTAGAGAAAGTAGACAATAATTATATCTTTAACTATGTCTGTCTGTCTGTCTGTCTGTCTGTCTGTCTGTCTGTCTGTCTGTCTCTCTCTCTCTCTCTCTCTCTCTCTCTCTCTTTATCTCTTGAGCCATATAATGAAAGCTGACAAAAGAAATGAAGGCCATTCAAAATAAAAAAAAATAAGATAACTATGCAAAAGAAATTAAAAATAAAAGGACACCACAATCTTAAAGAGAAACGGAAGCAGTCACAATAATAAAAAAAAATGATAATAAAAAAAAATGAAACCCTTTTCTGTGTAACAATCTAAACCACCAAGAAGGGCTCGCCTGTGCGGAACCCCGAACACTGTCATGCCCTGTGGAACAATGACTAATCTACGGCCCCGACAGCTCCCCGAGGATCGTCTCTTCACAAGTCCTCCTCCCTCGTGGATGAATTCATTCGCCATATTACAGGGATCAAGGAACGTGCTTGAGGGACGCAACTCCTAACTTTTTTGATTTGAGTAAGTGAAATGTTAAATTCACAAGAATTCTGTATTGATAGAAGCAATAGAAGAAGCTGCAATCAATAATAACAAACAAAATTTTCTAAATCAAATACATTTAATTGATTTATTATATTCGAGAATGTAAGAAGCAATGAGAAAAATGTAAAATTTTTGAACATTCACGTTTGAAATCTCCATTACTAGGCAGGTATGTGATAATTCACTCTTTCAACAGCAGATTCAATTTATCTCGATGAGAAGAACGAATATGAGTTTGAGTATTTGCTTGGTATTCAATGTATACATAAAATAAGGAGAAAATTCATGGTTTTAGTTCTTAAACCTACCGATTCCTGATAAAAAATAAAACATTTATGTTGAAAATTATATCACACAAAAGAGAGAAAACGTTATCAATTTATAAAAATAAATAATTTAAAAAAAGAGAGAAAGAAAAGAAATCATTTGGAAAAAGTGATATGAAAACAGAATATTGGCAATTGACATTAGCGTTTTGCTAGATATATTTTTATGCAGGCCTGTTGTCTGGCCGGGTGCCAGAGCAGAAAATGAAGTATGGACAGAATGCCATGAAGCAGAGAGCATCAATCTCTGGAGAACAATCGCATTCTTGATGATGCCATGAGGCACCGCATTGTTTGCCGTAGATCAGCACTGAGCAATTGCTGCAGGCGATATTATAATTATCGCTCGCGCTATACACTTGAGTGGTTAGAACCTGTCGATCTCATAATTGGATAATAATCAATTATTTAATTGCCCAATGCCAGAATCAATTTGATAATATGGAGTGAAAGGGTGGGGGTGTCATTAAAAACGACCATGGCATGGAAAGAAAAGAGGGGGGGGGGGAGGTTGAGTAGTCACACTAAGGCGCAAGTACTGACTAGTGTTGAACTATGAGATGCTTTCATTCCATGTTTATACATGCCATACCGTGTCTCAGGTAAATCACTTACTATACTGTTCATTTCAACTGACCTGTTCAGTAACAATACAGTTAAAAAAAAAACAACAATAAATAATATAAAAACACACAAACACTAAAACCAAAATAGAAATTCATATGAAAAAAAAATTCACAGACAAAAAACGATTGGCTATTGTACAAAACCAATTTAAGTCAAATTCAGTTTGAGATTATTCCTACTAGTGTTTTCGTAATTGAAATCTCAAGCCACTTCACTCTCTCCGACCACCTTAAACGGAAACATACGCCATTGTGCGGTAGTCAAGAGTGATTTCACCGAGCTCCGAGTCACTAGACATCTCACTTTATCAAGCGCTGGCTCTAGATATCGATCCTCGAACGTGCGATATTGTTAAGCATTAGCTGCCGTGAATCCAGTTATCTAGACACCATCGTGGTAGTTTCTATTCGTCGGTTTTTTTTCTTTCATTATTTTCTATCTTTTACCATAAGAGCAAAAAAAGAGCGCAATAGTTTTGAATTTTAGAATTAATATTCACTATTGCCAATTGACTCTCAAGATATGTTTATCTCTTTACTCTACAAGCCTTAATCATACATGTTTTTTATCCTCACATAATTATACTTCTCTGCCATTCACACACCTCATGCTCTTGGTTTCTGTTTCCTTCCTTTGTTTTCATGCTAACTCTGTCTATCTCTCCCATTCGTCTCTCACCGTCTGTCTATCTGTTTGTCTTTCTCTGTCTGTCTGTCTGTCTCTGTCTCTTTGTCTGTCTGTCTGTCTCTCTGTCTGCCTGTCTCTGTCTCTGTCTGTCTGTCTGTCTGTCTCTGTCTGTCTCTGTCTGTCTCTGTCTCTCTCTCTCTCTCTCTCTCTCTCTCTCTCTCTCTCTCTCTCTCTCTCTCTCTCTCTCTATTTCTCTTCCTTTAGAGTGACAGATAATGTAATGAAGCGAAGGTCACTAAAAGCCGAGGCTATCCGTGCCGAAACCTTACCACTATTCTCCTCCATTAGGAGAGCGGAGCACATGATAAATAATGCAGCTGTTCTTCAAGTTTGTTCGCATCCTTTCCTCCAGTTTCTCACTGTCCATACGAGGAAGCTTCGCAAAGCTTAGGGACAGAACTTTCATCCCCATCTTTGTGATGATGTCGGATTTTCCATTATTTACATGCCCTGCTGCTAGGTTTTCGCTTACACGGTCCTGAAACTAAACTGACTTTAACCACTGCAGTATCAACGTTGATGTGAAGAAGTATAAATCAATTCCAATAACTTTTATATTATATTATATCACTTTTGTTGATGAAATTAAACCGAAATGGAAGTAGCACGGGATAACACACAAGCTCCTAGTTTTACTAATTCGAATTACAGCTGTTTTTATGTTAAATCAAGTCAATGAAACAGGTTGTAAACTTTTGTTACCTCCGGCATCTTTCCTTTTTATGGAGCAAGGAGCAAGGAACCCTAGTACGGGCTGGTTGCATGAGACCCGGCCTGGGCCTAGTTATCAGATAAGCTACTCCAGAGTTAAGTTCCTTATTGTTAACCCAACCTCGGATGGCCTCTATCCCCTTCTTTACAATGTCCCGGTACTCAGTAGATCTGAATAGCTAAAGATGGTTAGCAGCATTTGATAGAGGTAAAATTTAATTAATTTTTAGGTTTGATAGTCAAAATTAAAATATTTTATATCAAAACCCTTCTATATTAAGAAAAACTTACAAGGCTTTATTCTTATCATACGTCGAGTGTAAACTCATTGAAATAAAATAGAGCTCTAGGGCCAATCTGAAATCCTTAAGGAACATGATTTTCAAAAGGTAAATTTCTGAGAGGCAGTCTATTATTTCAAGAGAATGTGACTCTTGAGATCAAGCCAGTAGAGCCAAGACCCTGTTGGTATGGTGAGGGAGGACATATAGAAAGAGCTTTATAAACTCAGTCAGTTAAGAGATACGGTAAAAGATTTTGTTTTTGCATTCGTGCATGCTAACTCTGGCCTTTTACTGTTAAGAGTATTAAATTATAGAAAGAAACTTAAAAAACTAAATAATCTGTTTGATAGCTCAACTTTGAACAGAGCGGGTAGAATGAAATCTAAAATTGTTCATTGACAGCTTCATAATTCGAGTTAGCGGACCAGAGAAAGCGGAGATCTTAGGGTGGAAAAATTAACATTGAGAGGAAAGCAAATGTATAGATAAGAAACATAAAAATTATACTTGAAAAGTGAAAACATGACCAAGAGAAAATCAATGCAAATATGTGCGTTAAAAACAACAACAAAAAACAACAAAAAACCCCCCCAACAAATTAGAAGATCTCCACCTTTCTACGATTACCAATATGTAGCGATATTCTGATTATCCTAATGTTATGATATGAGTCTTGAGTGTCTCTATATTTATTTCGAATGGATTTGTTAAACAATATGAACGAAAATCTGAATGTTGAACCACCAAGTTCCCTGTACATGTCCAACGCTCAGTAGGTTATTTTTATACAAAATAAACAAGGGGCTTGAGAGCAAAAAGTCCCTGACGCTAATGCAATATAAATGGATTTCTAAAGTGTCCCGATACTCCTCGCCCTACGTGCTCCATCCAATATGCAGCTCCTCCACCTTCAGTTTGGAAAGCTCGCAAACCCAGTGATACCCACCAGCATGGGCGGGAGTGAGCAGTTGTTAGAGGGCCAGATCGGTGGCGAGGGACGGACCAGTTTTCTTTACAATATCAATATCTCTTTCTCTCTATTGTTTTCTCTCTCTCTCTCTCTCTCTCTCTCTCTCTCTCTCTCTCTCTCTCTCTCTCTCTCTCTCTCTCTCTCTCTCTCTCTCTCGCTCGCTCGCTCGCTCGCTCGATCTCTCTTCCCACTGTTACTTCTCCCTCACTCTCTATTAGCTCTATACAAAAAGACACTCTTATTCTCTCATCGTTTCTCTTTTTTTTTCCTATCCTAAATACCACATTTAACAAATCATGCCATTTTTCTTCTTTAATACTTCCTTGACAACCTCTTTCTTTTTGGTCTCTCTCAAGACAGGTCTACCTGTCCCCACCTCTTTAAAAAATAACATTTGAAAAGTTATGCCATGTTTCACCCCCACATCTCCCAGAGAGCGCTAGGTCAGCAAAACAGAGCAGCCGCTGCCGGCTCCACTCTGCTCTGTGCCTGGCTCAAGGCTCCACAGTGAAGTGATGCTACAACACTGTACAGAGAACCTTCACTGTACTGTCTAGTCTCCTCTGCTCTGGTTCTGAGAGCTGGCAACAGTTCCACACTTTCCTACAGACAACCTGTTGAATGCTAACACTACCGAGGACACGATTATTTAGCTCTAGGGGACACTTTTTTTTTATTGTTAGATCAAAGTTAAAAGAAAAGTGCTTGTGATTAGGCTTTTTAAATTCAGATGCTTCCGAAATAACGATTCTATTTTTGAAAAAGATGTATTCTTGGATACCAGCTTCAAAAGATGCAATGTGTTATCTGGATGGATAGTTTGCATTTTATTAGTGAAAACCCGTTGTGACTTTCCTTTATTATGGATAAAGATTATAGATAAGTGCTATTTGTGTAGGGTGGAAAATTTCTCTCTGTGATACGATTTTTAGAGAGGTTTGTAAAACTGTGCTTTAATTTATTTGTGTGATAACAAAGATGTATTTTAAGGTAATTTTAGGTGCATATTGTGAACTTGCCAAATGCGTTTTCTGTATTCTACGTAGGTCTACCAATGTTCAATAAATTAATTGAAAGTGGCATCATTCCCCGTGCTTCAGCAAAATAAAATATTTTATGATCCTTTGTTTATTACAATATGTATTTCAAGAGTTTTTACAAAAAAAAAAAAAAGGTTGACATTGTTAATAAGCAACATATAAGTTTTTTATATTATATAAAACAAATGTGTAAGTCTTAGAACAGTAAACTCTGTAAATATTGAAATTTTGAAAACCCAAAGGGATTTTTAAAATCATAATCCAAAAGCACATAAGATTAATTAAAAAAAGATACACACACATAAAAAAAATGAAAACAAAAACAAATCAAGGGAAACCAAACTCATATCATTCATATTTCTTTTTGCTACAATTTGATGGTTTCAGGCTTTTCCTGGTTATATTTTGCACCAACAACTTCAAACAAAAAAAAATACTTGTAGAAAATCTTTACATATAACTTTAATAAAAAATGTGCAAGAAAAGAGACCCTGCGGGTATGACGTCAGAACTAGGTATGCTAACGAAGAAATGTATTCGCCAGAGAATGAATTATGCATGGCAGCAAAATCCTTGACTATGTGCACGCAGAGAGCGAGAGCGAGAGAGAGAGAGAGAGAGAGAGAGAGAGAGAGAGAGAGAGAGAGAGAGAGAGAGAGAGAGAGAGAGAGAGAGAGAGAGAGAGAGAGAGAGAGAAAGTCTTGATCTAGGTTGGTTTTTTTATACTCTCCATTGCAGAGGCCTAGACGAAATCCAGTGAGATCGATGAAATATGTATATTGCTTACTGCACCCCCCAGTATCGATCGAGATGAGTCACGGCCAAGCTCTTCATCAATTATTGAGGAAAAACACAACATATACAAACTTCCGTTTTATAAAAGAAACCGATAGGGAATGGCAGCAGCCGAAAAGGATTACAAAATAAAAAAAAACAAACCTCTATATTACAGCAGTGTAACCTTGGGATAGAAAATTTCATAATAACTAATACGCATCCAGGCAAAATAAATTAATTAGAAACCGTCGTTTTATCTTTTTATTTTTTTTTTCAAACGACCACTGATAATTACTGTGCGGAAATGCTGGAATTATAGGGAGAAACATTACCCGAAGGCCATTATTAAAAATATCACATGATCGTTCGTTAATGGGTTACACAGCTCAGCGACTTGAGTTATTCTTCACAAGAGACTGCCCAAACACCGTTTTATTGTATCAATTACTTTACACTTCCCTCCAAGCCATTCAGCCTGTGGCAAAGTTATTAGAAGAACAAATTGTATGTATGAATTTGAGGAAAGTAGCTGAAACACCATGAAGAGTTCTTCGTTAATGTTTTTTTTTTCAAAATTTCCCAAAGAAGGCAATACGTTCAGGTTGAAAGGAGGTGGTAGAAAGCTTGCCCAAATCAATGTTTACATCAGTAATTGCGTAAAGCAAGTGGACGAAGGAAATTATTCCATGATTATGTAAGAAGATCTTCTGAATGCAGAGGACATTATAGATCTAACGCTTTTCGAGCAACACAATTCAGCAAAGAAGGAATGACTATTGTCTGTGAAAAATCCATTTGTTTACTGATTCAGCTGTGATGCATCCGATACAACTAAATCATAGTTCCTGAACCAAATAGTTCATATGTATATGTTTCTGGGTGTTTAAACCACTGTTGACTAGGTATTGCCTCACTCTCAGCCCTTCAGAAGCTCTGATTTCTGTGCGCCGTGGCATTTTGGCAACTAATCCCTGTTAATGTTGAGTCATTCTGTAACGATGAAAAAGCCTATTTATATTTAGCCCCTATCTTTAAAAATCGGGCTTGTCAAAAAAGATTTAGACGAAATTTACATGATTTAAAGAAAACAAATATAGCCTTTGAAATTGAAGAGGAAAAAAAAAAAGAAAACCAACAAATGAAAGACAAAATAAGAAAATACTCACAAACAAACAAACAACAACAACAACAAAACAAAAAAAACAACAACCCGCTTATCAAACAATCATTTGTTTGACATAAAATTAGCAGGAAAAGAGCTGTACCGTCCTATTATGACTGCTTGACGGAGCAAACAACGAGATTCATCTGCCTCCGCCGAAGAGAGTTCAAACAGATAATAGTACATTTGACAAATTCTCTAAGTCCAGAGTTTCATCAACATGACTTTGATACCTGGATCTGAACAAAGCCCAACACACAGTTCCAATGTAGCAGGGAATGAGGTGCAGTAGCTCTATGAGAGGATAATCTGAAACCTCATGATGTCGTTGTTTTCAAGACATCAATACGGCTATCTACAGCTGCTGGTTGCCAAGCTATAAACACTCTGCTACATTCTTTTATTGCAGTCTCCTGGCAATACGATGCCTTTCTGGGAGCATTTTTCTTTACATGAAGCTCTACGCTGACACATGATTGATATTTTGCCCTGTTCTTAAATAGCAATTTGGCTACAAAATCTGTTTCTTTTGAAGGCGGTTGTCTGGAACACTGCAGTGCTGTGTTAACACGTGTCTCATTCTGCACCGGTTACAAAACCCTTAAAAAGAATCTTGTAACCCAAAATAGATAGAGAAAATTGGGTACAGAAATTCAACAGTTAACTGTGAACACAAAATTGTCAGGAAATGAGAAAAAAAAAAAAACTTCATGGTTCTAATCAAACTTAATTAAAAGCGTCAAAAATATGTTTCTCTTCCGCAATCATTCTATCCAACGAAAGAGCTTGGATATAGTCGCTTTTCGTTTTATTCGTTAGCACGAGCTATCATTTTAACAAGTGTTTGCAGAAATTGGATTACTGAGCTTGCCTTTACCTGCATGGTGTGCTTCACACAAAGGCATAACTCCTGGTACAGACCTTGCTGACACCTGCAATTTCGGTTTAGGTAATGGTACACCTATCCTCTAACACTCTTTAAGCTCAAGTAGTCAGTCAATAAACACATTTACCACGGTCTTTAGATCACGTTGGAGATCAAAAAGCTTTTCAAATTATGTTGAATTCAATTGAGTAAAAAAGTAACAAGATCTATATGCCAGCTTACTTTCATTTAGGGACGTGTTAAATTAAATTTTGCTTTAGACTGTGACTAAGCTGTCTGTCACACCAAGCATTACTCATATATTAATATTGCTGCTGCTGCTACATCAATTGCAACAGCAGCAACAATAACTACTGCTGCTGCTGCTGCTGCTGTTGCTACTACTACTACTACTACTACTACTACTACTACTACTACTACTACTACTACTACTACTACTACTACTACTACTACTACTACTACTACTACTACTACTACTACTACTACTACTACTACTACTACTACTACTACTACTACTACTACTACTACTACTACTACTACTACTACTACTACTACTACTACTACTACAATTGCTAAAGTTACTACTCCTATTGCTTCTTCTACTGCCATATCGCGAATTAACCTCTGAGCACCAACATTTATTTGATTTAAAATATATAGAAACTAGAAAAGTTCAAAGCCTTATATAAACAATTGGGTTAGGAAAAGACAAGGCGAGAAGTATAAACTTTTGCGTTTGCAATGATGGAAAATATGAATTTTTTTTTTTATAAAATAATAATTGATCTTCTTCTTCGCTTTAACTACTTGCTTCTCTGACCACTTTAGTGGACGTCCCCACCTTCCTGCTCGTTTATATATTATGTTGCTGATTTTTCTTTAAAGTAGGTACGCGATCCAATGTCTTGCTTTTTCTACTTAGATATAAACTACTACTGAGTTCCCATGAGGAAAATATTATGCTTTGAAAATATGGAAAACGTCATAGAATAACATGTCTGTCTTTTCTACCATTTTTTACCTGCATAAACCTTCACTTCTATTCAAACACCGACCGATTTAAACAAATAAACATCTTTGACAAGTTTAGATAAAGAACACAGAACAAATTATTAAGAAAAACACATGTTAAATGAGATAATATCTCAAAATCCTAATAACAAGATAAATAAAGGAAAGTTTTCTCACAATTATTGCGGAATTCGTTAAAAAAAGTTTTAAAACCCAGGAATACTTTGCCAATTATAATATTTGTCGAATAAAGCTAACATCTAAAACATCCAAAAAACAGCAACAGGTGATATGTAAAAACATGAGAGAGGAAAAGAATATTTTAAACTCTTTCTCTTTCTTCCTCACATTTTGTTTTCTTTGGCTTTTCCTTTCCTTCATTTGTCTTTCCAACCAAATTATCAACATTCTAGTTTTCTTCTTCTATCGCTCACTAACCACTGGCCCTCATCTTACTTAGATATTTTCGATAGTTATATGCAGCGAATATATAATAATGAGTAAATCCAACACAAGACATTTTAAAAATATATGGCATGTTATTTACAAAAAAAAACAAAAAACAAAAACAAACAAACAAAAAAACAACAACAAAAAACAAAAAAAAAAACAACAAAAAAACAAAGAGAGGGAGCGACACAAGTCTTTGGATGAATATTACATCAATAAGAGAGAAAGATAAAGATAAAGAGAAAGAAATAGATAGATGAGAGAAAGATCGACAGAGGAAAAAAGAAATAAAAGAGAGAATAGTGTGTGTGTGTGTGTGTGTGAGTGAGAGAGAGAGAAAGAGAGATTAGAAGGAGAAGAAGAAGAAGAAGAAGAAGAAGAAGAAGAAGAAGAAGAAGAAGAAGAAGAAGAAGAAGAAGAAGAAGAAGAAGAAGAAGAAGAAGAAGAAGAAGAAGAAGAAGAAGAAGAGAAAGATTCAATAGTAGAAAATAAAAGCTGTAACAAAAAATTTTCAGTAATGCGGATACCTAATTGGCAATTATGTTGAGCCGCTTAACTTGGTCTGTCTACCATGCACACTTCCTGCAATCTGGTATCACTTCTTTCAGAAGGCGGTTCTTCTTTTTTGAAGCTTTCTCTCACCTACTTAGAAAAAAAAATTTTCTTTCGCTTCATGCACTGGCTCTCTTTTGTGTTTCTTCATTAGGAACAAAATTTAAAGATAAAAAAATTAATTACATAGGATTTATTTCAGCCGTCCGAAGTTTTAATTTTTCAAGAGAACAGCGTTTTATACGAGTAGTTTAATCTTTTACTGTGTTGTGTGTTTTACCCAATCTGGTCGATATTTTTTCGATTGAGACAATAGCATTAGACCAAGTTTGCATCATCCCAGTTCCTGCTTGTTCTTCCGAGAGAAGCATATGGAATTGATACAAGATTCTGTGCTTTATCTCCCGTTAAAGACCTTTTTACGATGTGTGGAACCATAACTAGCTGAATAGAACATGTTACCTTCAGCCAGATCGATCGATATACAAACATAAAAAAATGATATGCCATGGAGGGGAGATAACGTCGAATGCACACTGGGGCTGATAAGACCAAGGGAGACAAGTGGCCCGAGAATTGAGCCATTTTTGGAAATAGTAAATGGGACAATAAAACTCTACTAGTGCCTAATCCAATTACACCAGTTTTTCTCCTTGATCATTTCATTGAAAAATCAAAAACAAAACAACTTTGATAGTTAAACACGCTAGACAAAATTATTACATGAACCACAAATCAGATTACACACTTGATAAACAAGCAACCAAAGCAAAACCATAAAATAATAATAATAATAATAATAATAATAATAATAATAATAATAATAATAATAATAATAATAATAATAATAATAATAATAATAAAACAGGTAACAATATAGATTTTTCTAGAGCGCTTCCCCTAAAAAACTCAGCTCAGGGTGCTTTCACACTTTAAAATATACACAAAGAGCATGGCATTGAAAAAATTATATGATTACGTAACACAAAAGAATTCATCTACAAGTACATGGTTTTACATTTAACTGAACTAGATGGTGGAACAAATGCGTCTTTAGTAACTTTTAAAAAAGCCTTTTCTCAACGTGTATCTTGTGTATCTTTGAATTGCTTGAGTTTGCTGTGTCAGATTTTCGGTGTCGCATCACTTAAAACTCTTTCGCCATTTTTCTATAGTTCCGACATTTTTACATTCAAAAGTTTTTATCCCCTCAAAAGAAGGGATTGCGATGGTATGAAAGAAATTAGCATATAACTGAGAATAACAGAGATTGAAATCTTTGATGAATAATAAGTTAATTATAATTATTTTTTCAATCCGAACTGTTTTCAACTTCGTTATCACTATTGTTACCAAACCCAACGCATTCACCGTTAGTCGTTGGTAAAATATATTGTCTGGAAACCTAAGTTAATCAGGGGACCAGGTAGCTCAGAGGGTAGAGCACTGGCATGCTCGAGAGTCTGATTCGGTTCCTGGTTGCGAAATCTAGAAATGGAGTCAGATTCCACGTAACCAATCCCATTCTGTTGGACGTAGAGCCGTCTTTTATGAGTAATGGTTCCTCTAGAAACTTTGGCAACGTAAAATTAGTGTGAAATAATTCTACTTCCTTTATTCAAACTCAAATACTTTATAAGCTTGAGCGAATGATTTGTACTACATCAACAAAACGGTAGATTTTACTAATTTTTTAAAATTCCATTAGAGAAGGGAAGCAATTCCCAGGAAGAAAATAAATGAAAATGTCAGCACGCAATTTAGGTCCGTAACATTTATCATAAACTTCCTCTTTCTTAGTGGTAAGGCGACTAAGAATTTCATCTAAAGCCTATTTCTATTCACTACTGAATTGTACTTTAACTTTTGCTCTGTATGCTTCTAACCTAAATTTAAGCTGCAATTTCAAAATCATCGATAGTTCCAATCCAGTAACTAAAACACTTTGTTAACTATGTCATATAAAATCAGAAGGAGAACAAAGAATAACTGCAAACATCCCAACTGGGCTAACGGTAAATCAAATAAAACAGAGAACAAAAATCAATGCTAGCGATACAAGTAAATTGAGGGTTTCGAACCAAAATGGCTTCTATTTGTTTTATGATATCCCTTGACCGAAATACAAACAAAAAATCCAACATGAGCCAGTATGGGGTGAGTGTGATCAGGGCAGACATGATGCGTCAGTCCTACAGAGCTAGAAAGGGGGGTGGAGTTGGGGGTGGGGGTTGGGGGTGGGAGTTGGTCACTCCTACAGAGCTAGATGGGAATTTGGTGTGCCACTGGGATGGTCAGAGCAAGATTTAAAATTGCATATACCTAATATCCAGATTGTGAAGTGAAAAAAAGTATCTTCTAGCAAGAGACTGCATCGAACTGTACAGTTTCTACACAGTTCTTGATTACAGCCTCTGATAATAATAAGTGTGTTGAGTTTAGCTTAAATATTCTGTCTTTTTCTAGAGCAATGATCAAACTGTAACGTAAGGCGATTTCTAAACGGACACCGATTTACATGCAAGTACTATCTACATCAATCCAATGTTTTATGTATTGTTCCGTTTATCCGATAACAATCTATCTTTAATATGCATCTATTATATCCTCGTATCATAGTACAGAAAATATAAAAACACACACGCGTAAAAAAAAAATTCCTTATGAAGCAGGATTAAATTTCTTTCAAGCACTTTTCTTATTCCAAAAATAAAAGAAAGTACAAAAAATAGAAATAAAAAATAAAAACCAAAAAAACCCAAACAACAACAACAACAAAAACTAAAAGAAAAGAAAAGAAAACAAAGCAAAAAACAAAAGAAAACAAAAAACCAAAAAAAACCCCAAAAACGACACCCCCCAAAAAACAATGCCCCATCCCCTCTAAAAAAGAAAAGAAAAGAAAAGAAAAACAAAAGCAAAAATAGAAAAAAAAAAAAAAATAACAACAACAAACAATCAAACAAAAGAAAAAAAAAACCTACATTTCGTTCCAAACGGTCTTTCTAACTTTTGTCAACCAGCAATTTTTTTCTTATTATTCGTCGCAATCTGCCTATGTTGACTCTTTCTCATACATCCGTGCGTGCCATGCTTCTTTGGTTTATTGCAATATTTCATGTCATAAAACATTGTGATCGGTCATTAATTTGATGAAATAATAATCAAATCTGGCAAGGCAATTTTCATAACGGCATTGACTCAATTCTTCTTTTTTTGTATTTGTTCATGTAAAATCCAATGCCCACTCAAGGGTCTCTTCTCTCTCTCTCTCTCTCTCTCTCTCTCTCTCTCTCTCTCTCTCTCTCTCTCTCTCTCTCTCTCTCTCTCTCTCTCTCTCTCTCTCTCTCTCTCTCTCTCTCTCTCTCTCTCTCTCTCTCTCTCTCCATCGGGAACGCCTCTTCCACACGCTACCGCACCATTTCCGCCAAGCAATCAGCACAGACTAGAGATGCAGATCTCCACCATACTTGGCAGAATCCCATTTCCTGACTCGATGGCAACCCACCAGGGGCAGCAACCAGCCAATAACAAGTGCTGGGAAAGCGATTGAGATAATTGTTCCGTTAGTTTGGTTTAATATTTCATAGATCTGTTCAATAATATAAATCAAGAACATCAAGATATAGTGCTATGCTCGCTCGAAGGGGAGCATATTTGGTTCTACACAAATATTTGTCGCTGTAATGCTGTGTGTTGAGATATTGCTCCTTTGCATTTTATTTACTTGACAAGTTGATGAAGGCGTAGATCTAAGGCTAACTTATAAATATTAATAGATACAATTTTATTGTAAACAGCGAATCCCTTGTAACCGGGTCCATATGGAAGATGATTTCTTATCTAAGATGCGACTGATTTACCCCGTTTATTTTAATCGAAAATAAAAAGCAATAAAAAAAAATTTAACACTCAAATTGCCATAGAAGGCTGATGTGCACATTGAAAGTAAAAGAATTAAGAATCTAAGATTTTTAAAGAAGTCAGTTGAGCTACAAGCACTGGAATTATATCTATTTTTTTTGAAAAGCAAATGTCTTCTACTTTGTTAAGTTTGAACTTCTATGAATTTCGCCACAATGATAAGTGATGTCTTTAAAATCATGTCCCTTCAGTTGACTGCAGCTATCTTCTATGGTTTCAGGCAACAATATGATATAGAAAGATTTAGAAATAGTTTTGATGTAAGATACTTTGTGCAATTCAACATTAGGACTAGATAGATTCTTTGACAATGACATAAACGGAGTTGCAATATATGGATTCAAAAGAAATTACAACAAAGGGTTAGAGCATCTTAAGATAAAAAATATCTATGCTATTTATACATGATGGTGTTTTGACACCTAAGCGGTATTTCTAGAAGCTGGAAGGAACATAATTTATTTTGCAGCAAAAACGCCAGTTTGACGACTTCAATAGTTTTCTTAAGTTTTTGGTAAAACGTTAGTAGTTTCTCGTCTAACTATTTCTGAGGACTATCTGTTTCGGAAGCTACAAGCCGTCATTTCCATAGCCTCTGTTGAGTGAATTGTATGTTACACAGCAATTCTTTTTCATATGTGCTCATGGATACAGCTAAGGCCCATCTTACATGAAAATTAAGATCTGGAGACACAACTCAAGACCAACAATTAGAGACCATGTCCAATTGCACGATGATCTCACCAAGATCAACACGAATCCCAGTTGCAAGCTCTGGTGGGAAAACCGGTAGTGGCATAGCGACTTCGCCATCTGCAAATAACTCACGTTATGGCCGACAAAATCCTCGGGGCGGGAATAGTGGTGCTGGCAGGAGAGGAGCTGGAAACACTGGAGGAGTAGGAGAGGGCGGGAAGCTGAAGGGGACTTCCATGAAGGAAGGAGATGGGGGAGGAATAAAAGACATTACTGATAGGAAATCGATGCATACTGTTATAGCTGTCAGTCCAAAAATTCGAAATAGCGCAGGAAGTACTGACGAAAGAATTTCACCCAAATCAGACAATTTAAAATCGGCAGATACCTCACATATATTCTTATCAAATATGATAGATAGCAACCCTGCAAGTTTTCATGAGCAGAGAGAAGCAAAACAGAAAAACCATGGTTATAATGAGCCGGACAGTGGTTCTGTGATTGTCGGGAAAAAGGGTAAAAAAGCTTGTACGGTTATAACAACAATTGCGACGATCGAGTATGTCAACGACAGGAAATATAACTCGCTCTCTAGCCCTGAGGAAGACGAGGGGTTCAGCCAGGGTCGGAAACAGTTGGAGGATATAGCCGAGTTTGGAGTGTCAAATCGCTCCCAAGAGTCCAGTGATCTGAGTCTCTCGGAGGCTGGACGAAGACGCCAGAAACGGTATTTTCAAAACCATCTGAACCGCTACTCTGTACCTGATTATTCCAGTGATAGCGGCAGAACATCATGGGGTAGCAGTGACACAGGTGTGCGAGATGACATCTCAACAGTTCTGACGTCACCCATGGGGCCATCCAGGCCTTGTTTCCCAGGCAACAGCATCGAGAGTTTCATGCCCTGCAACAACAACCACCACAATAACGTAAACAACAACAACAGCAACAATAACAACAACACTAGTAATACCAATACCAAATACAGACACAACACGGCTTCACCAACTCTCCCTAGTCCTGTAGCATCAAATATGCTTCTAACCACAACCACTTGTGGAAACAGCAGCAATAACAATAGTCACAGTAGGAGTAACAGCAGGGGGTCTCTGCTACAAATGCAGTCCTCAACATCATCGTCTTACTCGTTCTCCTCTTCGGCGTCCCATCACCCATCATCGTCGTCATTATCCTCCCCAACCTCGATGTCATCGTCATCAACGTACGCCAGCCACATTCCCACGTACCACCACCACTACCACCACCAGAGTCGCCGCGGCCGTAGCACTCCTCAGTCGAGCACACCATCTCCATCTGGCGACAACAGCAGCGACAAAGCTTCAGACTCAGGAGATGGGGGCGGGACAGCCACTTACGCTAATGTGGCATCAAACCCTAGCCCTCCGAATCTTCCCAATGGATTAAACAACTTGATCGCAGAGGGAAGAACTAAAGTAGGGGTAAGTTGTCGCTCCTTGCTCTATAAAAGCATTCTAGCTTAAGATAAATTCTCATCTTTTGGCCCGTCAATTGGTCTATCAATTCTTGGTAATACAGAATACGATTATTGCTGAAATCATGGAAAAAAATCCGTGTCCATTTTTCTTCGAGAAAAACCGACCTGAAATCAGTGATCTCCAAAAAGCAATCAAGAGAGAAACACAAAAAACGAAAACAAAACAAAACAAAAACCCCGCATAAAAAATAAATATTAAAAAAAAAAGAAAAAAAAAACTATTTCATTCACAATAAAGCTAATCTTCATTATATCTTTAACACACAATTTCAAACACAATGATTTAATTACTATACCGTTAAAGGGTTTGAACGGCAATGACGGCTCCAAATTGTAAATTTATGATAATATACTTTCAAAACTTTCTATATTACTCTCCAAATCTTCTTAAACCACTGATCAATCGTAAACTTCAGCCATGCTCTTATTGCCTTTTTTCCTACATTATATATATATATATATATATATATTTTTTTTTTTTTTTTTTACAGCAATGTAATCCTTCTTTAATTAAAGCTGACGACCCATCACTTAAGTCTTTCCCTATATGACAAGTTACCCTGTTTTTCATTCTTTACTTACAAAACATGGATAATAGAAACTGTGCTGTTATTCCTTTTTTTGTGAATTGTGAAATAATTCCAAAGTCCATTGTTCATTTATTTCGTATTTCATTAGGAAGAAAAAAGAAAAAAAAATATTTTTTTTTCTGGGCCCATGGCAAGATCATTTCAATGTGCATTGTTCAATAGAGCGATCTTCATTTCAACAGCAATTAATATTGACATGTAAAAATCTTGCGATGAGGCATTACATGAAAATATTTGATGTTGCCGAATGATTTTGTTCGATCTGCCTCTCTGTACTTGTCTGGGTCCCACGATCTAGAGTTGAAACTGTCAAACTCCTAGATGCAAGTGAGACTTCACCCTTGATTGATAGTTAGCCGCTCTATCACCAAACCACCAGTGAATTACCCAATGGTCGTAGTTTGAGTTTGTTTCTCTTACCAGTGTTTAGTCTGAGGCGACCAAACCCGCGTGGTCCCCGGCTAAACCAACAGGAGAAAGTCACGCGCCTGGAACCCGACAGAGAAATAAAGCTCATTCACAGCTGGTTTAGGTTGAGTGTGAGCAGAATCGGTGGCCACAACTCCTCTTTCGGTATTGTAGTCATGGTCATGAAGAATCCGAAATATTCACAGTATTTAGAAACTTTAGATATTCTATTTGAAAACACAATAATCAAGTTTTATCATTTTGATAAGGTTTAACAGTGCAATGACCATTACGATTAAAAAGTCAAGTTATCTTTTCCTTCTACCCCGAGTCCCTCTGTCCCCCTCTTCAAAAACTGTTTGTATAACCAATAAAAATTTACCAAAGCTTCCAAATGTCCCCTTTTAAAGTTGACAGAATTTTAGTACGTGATCCTACATTGTATAATTTTGCACTGATAATACCATATTTTTGTGATGTTGAATAAGTGTATCTTTATTCAGCCTTGAGCTTGCCTTTTTTTACTTTAGGTATAGTTAGTAGTCTTCCACCATAAAGGTCACTTGTCTGTGTTTGTCTTTGTGCCTGTCTACTTTGTCGAAAGGAAGGAGAGTGTTGGCTCTGTCAGGTTTTACAGAGCGAGCATCATCTTCTAATTTTATTCTCATTAATTTTAGTTCTCATCGTCTTCTCATCTCCTCTATACTTTTATCTCCAAATCGAAACAGTATCCCGCTCTTTTTTCCGCACTCTCTATACCCAGACAGATTCCAGTAGTAAAGAGATCACAAAGTAGTCTCTCCGCCACCCACACAACAGGCCCTAACTAGACCAACAACAGCTGTGTGAGAACACACCTTCAGCAGCGGACACAATACTATTGTCCAGATTTCAATATCGATCTCTTTCTTAGCTAGAGAATATTTTAAGCATTGACTCCACAAATCTCAAGCTAGACAGGTCTAGGAAGGTGCCTCATCTCCCATCGGACAGCTCTCGAGTTAATTAAACTCAATACTCTCACTCTCTCCCCCTCCTTCTACAACGTCTGGGCTCTTTTCCTGTCACTTCCGTCCAAACTCTATCCCGCCTATTTCTATTCATTTTAATCAATAAGCAAAACAGCTTTAAGAAGAGAAAAAGAACCGAAATATTTGCAGATATTGCATCAGCTCAATTTACTCCTACTCGATTTTCTCTGGATCTCATGCTGCATTCACCAGTATCTATTGTTAAGATCAAGAGGGGAAGCGGGGCATTTGTTTTTTCGTTTCTACCTAAGCATGCCTGGACATAGTAGCTGTGCTCTTGAATATTTCATACAAAGGGGAGGAAATTGTAAGATTCTGTCCACTGCAATACTTGTAAAGCTTAGGGAAATTTGTTACTTTACTAATAAGGATTTTACAACCAAATCACTACGTCAACATTTTTTTCCAAATGACTACCGATACCTGTAGGTTTATCTAGAACACCGGAACGAAAACTTTTACCAGCCACGATGAAAAGAGAAAGTGGTACAAAATGATTAAATGATAAATCTACATTAGTACTCACTCAATGAAAGTAAAAAATGAAAGTGAGCTTGGTTTCGATGGTGGTGATTGTGAAATCAATTGTTAACGTTCCATGCTCCAACAGCAAATAACTTGCTCTTTTTGATGATGAAAATAAAGGTAAGCATGTTGGACAAAAGAAGTTTTGAATGGTAGAATTTATGTGCGAGTCAAGATTTAGTAATGTGCTATAGATAACTCTTGCTGGTGGAGGTCAAGATTTAGTAATCAGCTGTAGATAATTCTAGCTAGCCTTGGTCAAGATTTAGTAATGAGTGTAGATAACTGTAGCTGACCTTGGTCAAGATTTAGTTATGAGCTGGATAACTCTAACTGGCCTTGGTCAAGATTTAGTAATGAGTTGTATATAATACTAGCTGGCCTTGGTCAATATTTAGTAATGAGCTGTAGATAACTGTAGCTGACCTTGGTCAAGATTTAGTTATAAGCTGGATGACTCTAACTGGTCTCGGTCAAGACTTAGTAAATAAATGAGCTGTATATAATACTAGCTGGCCTTGGTCAATATTTAGTAATGAGCTGTAGATAACTGTAGCTGACCTTGGTCAAGATTTAGTTATGAGCTGGATAACTCTAACTGGCCTCGGTCAAGACTTAGTAATGAGCTGTATATAATACTAGCTGGCCTTGGTCAAGATTTAGTAATGAGCTGTAGATAACTGTAGCTGACCTTGGTCAAGATTTAGTAATGAGCTGTAGATAACTGTAGATGGCCTTGGTAAAGATTTAGTAATGAGCTGTAGATAACTCTAGCTGACCTTGGTAAAGATTTAGTAATGAGCTGTAGATAATTCTAACTGGCCTCGGTCAAGATTTAGTAATGAGCTGTAGATAACTGTAGCTGGCCTTGGTAAAGATTAAGTAATGAGCTGTATTAACTCTAACTGGCCTCGGTCAAGATTTAGTAATGAGCTGTAGATAACTCTAACTGGCCTTTGTAAGCCGGACTGCCTGAATAATTTATTGCGTGCAGCAAGCGTCTGCTAGTGAGCCCCTGGTTGGGCCGGCCTGCCCAATGATTGCTCTGTTTGCTGCTGAGAGGCAGACTCTGCTCCTTCTTGTATAAATATAATTACATGCCTCGTCACTTCTCCTACTTGTTGGGCATCGATCTGAGAGTCTGGAAGGAAACGATCAAGGGTCAAGTGAGAGAGAGAGAGAGAGGAATATATATATATATTAAGAAAAAGACTATGGGAGAAACGGAGGAAAATGAACATAAATATAATATGGACTTAGAAAACGGGAGAAGAAAAGATAAAATGCATAGAGAGAGAGAAAGAGAGAGAGATAGAGGGAAGGAGTGAGAGTGTGTGCGAGAGAAAAAAAAATGAAAAAGAGACGAGTCAGTGAGTGACAAACAGATATACATACTAAGGCAGTAGACAATTAAAGCAGCATTGTTTTAACAATATTCACGGTTTATTTTATAAAATTTGCAATGTCTTCACAAATAAAATCTTTTGATCTTGGCTCGCTTATTCACTCAACAAAGTCATCAAAAAAGAGGGAAAGAAAAGAAGTATGCAGCAATAGAAATAATAAATACAATAAATTTATAGAATAATATTTCTAAAACTCTAAATGCTTTTGAATTCCAACTTTTTTTTTTTTTTTTTTTTTTTGTTAACATTCGTTTATTTACACATCTTGTATCTTTACAGCTTATCCTATGTTCGCACTCACATACTCTAAACATAGCGGGTAATTATTTTCTTTGGAAGAACACCTCATGAAACCTGGATTTATCGAGTTTCCTGCACGATCTACATTCTTCACAAGAATAACATTTAACTGTAAAACCCACGAGGACAAGAACAGCAGCAAAAGCAGCAATAAACAAAATATTTGAACCAACAAAATTTTTAAGGTTACTTAACTTCTTCTACTCCTCCTCCCTCCTCCTATTTCTTCTCCTGTTCCTCCCTTACTCCTACTTCTATTCTTACTACTACTACTACTACTACTACTACTACTACTACTACTACTACTACTACTACTACTACTACTACTACTACTACTACTACTACTACTACTACTACTACTACTACTACTACTACTACTACTACTACTACTACTACTACTACTACTACTACTACTACTACTACTACTACTACTACTACTACTACTACTACTACTACTACTACTACTACTACTACTACTTCTGCTACTACTACTACTCTTACTCCTCCTCCTCCTCCTACTACTACTACTACTACTACTACTACTACTACTACTACTACTACTACTACTACTACTACTACTACTACTACTACTACTACTACTACTTTTACTCCTCCTCCTCCTCCTCCTCCTCCTCCTACTACTACTACTACTACTACTACTACTACTACTACTACTACTACTACTACTACTACTACTACTACTACTACTACTACTACTACTACTACTCCTCCTCCTCCTCCTCCTACTACTACTCCTCCTCCTCCTCCTCCTCCTCCTCCTACTACTACTACTACTACTACTACTACTACTACTACTACTACTACTACTACTACTACTACTACTACTACTACTACTACTACTACTACTACTACTACAACTTCTGATACTACTACTAGTCTTACTCCTCCTCCTCCTCCTCCTCCTCCTCCTACTACTACTACTACTACTACTACTACTCCTACTCCTACTACTACTACGATTACTGCTCCTCCTCCTCCTCCTCCTACTACTACTACTACTACTACTACTACTACTACTACTACTACTACTACTACTACTACTACTACTACTACTACTGCTACTACTACTACTACTACTACTACTACTACTACTACTACTACTACTACTACTACTACTACTACTACTACTACTACTACTACAACTACTACTACTACTACTACTACTACTACTACTACTACTACTACTACTACTACTACTACTACTAACTACTACTACTACTACTACAACTACTACTACTACTACTACTACTACTACTACTACTACTACTACTACTACTACTACTACTACTACTACTACTACTACTACTACTACTACTCCCAAGTAGATTTCAATGGCTTAACTTTGTCTATCTGACCCTAGACGAACCTCAACGTTCTCAGGATCAATCTCGCAGCACGTCGGTCACTGTTACTATCCCCAAACCCTCCTCTATCATTCAAGCCCTCATGTCAAAACTTGTCCTTTATAACCTTACAAGCATCACCCCACCACCAAGGCATAATGAAGTGCCCCTCGCGAGCTTCGACCGGTCTCCAGCCCGTTACCATGGAATGAGGAGAATTGTTAATTCCAAGCTGCCATGCAGTATTGCTGTTCGCCGTTGGTTCAGTATGGAGATCGCTCGAATATCTGGTAACACAATCAGCGCTCTGCTTCACTCCTGAAATTAGCGCCTTGTTTCCCCAGACACAATTAATGATGTCATCAGCTGATATCATAGGTCCTTCAGTTGTTGTACTCCCTGGCCGGTATTTGTTTGGTTTTCGTTGATAACATTTTTTTGAATCAACAAGACAATACTTGGAACAGATTCATTAAAAATATATTGGCTGTAAGATAACCACTGCTCTGCGGGATATAATAATTCGAATCAAAATATCTAAATTGCTCATGTATTACTTCCTGAGCTGTACTTGGCAGTGAATTTACAAATCACTACATATCAGTCCATTGCAATAATTACGAAGTTATTGCTAGTTTCTGTAAAACCCAAGCGTTCAACAACAGCTAATGCCCAGGCTGCAAACTTAGGAAAAAAAAACAAGTTAATGGCACAAACTTGAACGACCACAAACAAAAAAAAAAAAAAAAAAAAATCAATCAAAGGACCAACTCCTGTTTAGAAGATGCTCATTTCATCATGTATTCAGATTGTAATGAATATAATTAACAGATTTGAAAACTTTTGAAAGATTGATTTTTTCTCTGTTAACTGTCTAAAGTTTTCTGCTTTCGAATGCATTCTTATCTTTTTTTTTCGAAGTTAAAAATAAAAACCAACAACAAAACAAAGCAAAAGAGGGCAGCCCAATTACATGCGCTTGAATATTAATCAAACTATTTTGGAGGATCTTATAAGTCAGCAAACTATACCGTGGTCTTGAAACATCAGCGCAAAAAAATATCTTGAAATATTTATAAAGTTTTACGTACATTGAATTTATGCAAATCTCCTTCGCTATTCAGAAAAAAATATGTTTGCTGAGATAAAATATAATACTGCCATTTTGTAACTTCATGTACTACGTTCAAAACGAGGTGCTGAATTCGAGCCGACGGCATCAAACTGAATACAAATTATTTCCTTTTTATTTGTTTTCTTTGCTATAAAAATTGCACACAAACTGTCTGCATTTTTTTTGTACAGGTTTCATTACTTGCGAAATTTAAAATAAATCAAACTTAAATATTAAGAGGAAAAAAAACCCTGGAAAAACGGTGCGCTTATTCATCACACTCGCCAAAATAACAAACGACCACTCATTGTGTCAATCTGTTCTTCTGTTCTGAACTTTACTTGACCTTTGTCCAATGGCAAATGTTTTCTCAGCACATGAAATATTAATGGTCCTTTGTTTTCAAAGTTCGATTGATTTTGCAAAGGTCCAAATTTTGGCCCGCAATGGGACAAGCGGATTGTGCCCTTCATCTTTCAAACAATTAATTTTGCTTTCTGTTCTCTTAAGGACATATCTGTGATGTAAACAAATTTTCATCATTATTTGTGATCACCAAACCAGCGTGAAAATTTAAAAACGTTTCTACCTAAGCCATGGCTAAATTTGGAGCACATCCTATTTACGTCCAGATTTCATTAAAATGTAATAAAAGTCCTTTTAAGCAGTTATATGCCTTCATAGATTAATTAATTAATAGATTGATCATTAAACATTGTTTGTCCACTCCAAATAATTTCAGGGATTTCCTTCTGTTTCAATCATCCAGGCAGAGTCGTGACCACAGAAAAAATTGGTAGACAAATCACCAGCGGGGTTCGACACTAGGTCAGAAAATCCCTTGTCTCAGGTCAAATCCTTATCATCTGATCACCGATTATAAGAACAAGACTTCATTTAATATTGATAAAATCACCGAAACATGAGTTTGTCGCTTGTATTGATGAAATGTGCAACTTGTTTCACAATACGGAGAATCGTTTTGTGAGGCAAATAGTATAAAATAGTTTGTTCTCTGTTAGAAACCCGTAAATAAACATCAAGTCACAAAAGATTTTCCTACACTATAATTTTTTAATAAATGCTCTATGTTTGCCTTGATAAATAATACAATGTTCTAGTAGAACTTGGGATTTTATTTCAATGCTTAATGGGAAAAAAGTGACGATTTATAGTGTAGTTCAAAGAAAGGAGTTTATGTGTATCCATGGTTAATCTTTTGTTTGTTTCTGATGAAAGCGTAAAGCCGTTAGCTTTCTTGTTTTGTTAAGTTTTGTTATTCGCAGTGCTGCTCTAATTCTCCTTCTATTTTTTCCCTTCTAACTGGGAAGTATGTTTGCACAAAGGAAAAGATAATAACAACAAACCTACACAATGCTAGCCTAAGAGAACAAAGGAAAGAGGCCTATTTTGTACGGCACCAGCGCGGCTAATCAGGGACTCGCGAGCTTGATCGCCCTGTCTCAGCTTACCAAGGCAGGCAAAAGGGAAACTTAATCTTAAGGTTGGTTTGGAGAGCTAATGGGAAACAAGGCTGCTGGGAGAAAATAGACCGTGGGGCTCACAGAGTAAGCAGGCTGAAGATGGAGGGGGAGAAGGGAGAGTAAAAGAGAGAGAAAGAGTGAGTGATAGAGAGAGGAAGAGAGGTAGAGAGAGAAGTAGAGAAGGAGATAACGAAACATCTAGAGCTATAGAGAGATAGATAGAAAAGAAAATATAGAGATCAATAGAGAGAAAAATAATGAGAAAGCATAGCTTAGCGATGGAGCTTTTTTGGCATCACTTAAATAATTGTGATCTGAGTCAAATAACATGAAGGAATATGAAACTTCCCGGAACAGAATAACATGAAAACAGCTCAAATGTTTTGCCGGACTTTATTATGGAATTCAGCCATAAATGAATTCTTGTAGGATAATTTATAAGAATGGAAACGACTCTTTCAATAGTAATTACTCTTCCTCCACAGTTTGTTCTCAACGTTAGTTTTATGAGCAGCATCACCATATTTTTTATCTCTACTCTTCACCAAACAAGGGGAAAAAAGAACACAGCCATAAAACTAGAAACGATATACATTTTGAACTTGAGAAATATATGAAAGTTTAAAGTTAAAAAAAAACAATATTTGATTTTAGGTTAGTGCTTGGACGAAATATTATTTTCATGTTTACATGAAAGCAAATCGGTAATAATTTTTTAAGTGGTTTTATTATCCAGAAAAGCATATCAAAGCAATGCTTGAACTCTAAATTCATGAATTAATGAATTTTTGCGCTATTATTAATTTCATTTTGTTGCTGTTGAAACAAGCAAACAATCACAAACAAAATGCTACTTTTAATCTTGTTTAAAGAGGAACTAAGTAATATGAAATTTGAGTAAAATTGGGGTTTGACCAAGAAAAGCCCTCCCCTCCCCTCCCCCGTCGACCAGAACAATTTTAAAATCAATTGTTTCAAAGGGACATAACCAGGCGTTGCTGTGTTTCATATTTTCTCGTTTCGTTCCCTTCTTGATTCTCTCGCAGATCTATATGGAATAATTTTTAAACCCGACGGACCTTGGATAAAGTTGAAAAGCAGTTAGTTTTTTTTTCCTTTTTAATTATAACGAAGGTTCACTCTCATTCTCGACAATAATTCCGAGGTCGCATTTCATTTTGTTTGCTAATTTCAGAAAAAAAAAATTACGATTAAGAAATAATCAAACGATAATAAACAGCACAGAATGGAACAAAACAGTTTTATTGTTATAAAAGCGTAAAAAACTGATTCATATAATATACGAGTAATGGATCTATCAGGTTTAAAAACTTTGAAAAATAAATACTTGGCTTTGGAAAAGCTCTCTTCATACTTGTCGAAATCCATTTTTACACACTTTCACTGTTTAATCGCGGTGCCACAAATAACACTAAATGGAAAAAATCTCAGGAGAATTTCTCATTATCAAGAGACTGTCAACAAAATGCAATTAGCAATGCATGACAAGATCAGTGTCCTAAAATGTATCATGTTTTCTTTTCTTTCATTCAAACCTGAAAATACTCTGTTATAATTATCCTAACGCATGAATATATGTTATATGATACCCAGTAATGAAAATAATAAGCTGTTTACGAAAAAAAAAATAGAAAATGATGTACTGTACTTAATGGAATATTCCAACAAAGCCTGAAGAATATAAAACTTCAACCAGAAGTAATTTGTAGGGCCTGACCTTGATAAGGACAAAATTTTAACACCTTCATTGGACTCTTATAGGTGTCACTGCCTTATAGCTTAGAATTATTAAGAGAGTTGAAATGAGCAAAAATGAAAAAAAATAATTTTGTTAGTTAAATTTTAGGTGAATCATTAGACGTTAAATTATAAAAATAGTGATACCATGACAAATTTACAAACAAAAGAACAGTGAATGCAGAGTCTTCGAGGCTCTCTTTCTGGTTATTTGTTTTGACCCACGGCAAACATCATCTTCATTCTTAGCTCTGCCTGTATAGTTTTTTTAAATTTTGGATTGCATTCTCTTTACAATCGTTGGTCTCAAAATGAATAGTTATTTAAGAACAATAACTGCAGAGAAGATAGAGACAGAATTAAACAAACTTTAGGATCTTTCATATATCCCAAATTTAAATAGAATTTAAGCAGCACATGGAATCTAGATGCAACAACAATGTCTGTGATTACTCTTCGTATTTTTTCATCAAATATTTATCTTGTTGGAAGAAAATGAAAATAATCTCATGGGATGGGAAAATCGATGTGTTTCACTTTCACCTGATGTCAACAGTATCACTACGCATTTCTGAGTTTGCCAAGTACAAGAAACATTAATTATTTCCAGTAATGGAAAAGTTAAACACATATATCCTAGGCTGTATGCTTGTTTCCCACAAATATGACTGACATTGTTTTATTTAAAGACATGTTTTGTTGATGACAAAGCCCATATCCTTCTTAAATTTTGCACGTCTTAAGGAAGAAAAGCGGACCCAGTCTTGTTACTCTATGAATAAAGATCCACGTTTTGATCACCGTCAGACAATCGTTCTTGTTATCATAATCTATAACTTTTTTTTTTATTAAGAGCGAATTTGGCTCTATTTTTGTAATAAATTGTAAATATAAATCACAATCATCTTGTCATTATTCGAGCCATGTCTGAGTCAGCAAGATGAGTTTTTTCTTCATATTTTTTCTTCGATAAGACTCATGAACACTCAAGAAGCGAAGATAGAAAGCACGATGTGTAAGCGCATTGCAGGTAAAAAAAATAAAGATAAATAATCCTGTACAAATTAAAAAAAAAACACACACACAAAAAAACAAAACAAAGAAAGAAATAAACAATACATAACTCTTTAAACCAACCTATTCCCATTCTACTCTGTGTCCCATTAAAGCGCATTTTAAAACAAATTGATTTGTCTGAGGCACTTCACATAGAGTTTCTCAAACAGTTGCACAACTTTTTTGTTTATCGAAACGTATCAAACTGAGGTTCCTAGACAAAGCCCTTGTTTATGTTTTCAACAATTAATATCCTTTAACTTTTTATTTCCATTTCGTTGTTGTTTTATATACCTGCGCCTACAACATCTTTAATATTTTTTCACATCAGTAAATCACCTGAAATTTTTTTACCATATGCAAAAGCTTAAGAAGACAAAAACTCAAAATGAAATACACGGAAGCAAAAAAGTTGGTAAGAACAAGACTAAACAATGTAATCATTCGTAGCATCTAGTTTTGAGTTATACAATTATGTGCGCGCTGTCGTGAAAGTGTACGGTAAATGACAAAGAATAAACAAGTTTTACAATAAACACTTTACTTCTTTTCAAAGGTTAATCATAGATCCATCAACAGTTCCAGTTATTGAAACTAAAAACATCTTGATATGATTTCTTACTGTTGATAACTCGTATGATAAATATACATTAACTACTTGGCACTAGAATCAAAGAAAGCTAAACAAATAAATCTTCAAGCAACAGACTGAAGAACATACTGCAAGGGGGAGAAAGAGAGAGAGAGAGAGAGAGAGAGAGAGAGAGAGAGAGAGAGAGAGAGAGAGAGAGAGAGAGAGAGAGAGAGAGAGAGAGAGAGAGAGAGAGAAAGAGAGAGATAAGAAATCACAGTGGGGAATAAAAATGCATTTAATATCATTTTGAATTGGTATTGAGGATATTTTTTACCAAATGTCAAAGCCTCTATTTTTTTATAAAATTAAAAAAAAATGTATTCCTAGTGGGTCTAGTTGATTATAATCAAAAATATAAAAAGATGCTGACATATGACATGTTAGAAAAAATCATGGTCTTGTACATTAATATTTTCGTATACCTTCAAGGTTATCCAAAGATGTCCTCTTTTCAATTAAAACAAAAAATTTAACTGTGTAACAATGAACTACAAATTGACATCTCAAGGCATGGACAAGAATATATAAAAATGAAGCTTTCCATTGATGATTTGGTCTACTAAGACTGCTTTTTTTAATTGAATCCATAGACTTCACAACAAAAACTCATTGTGCAGGCGTATATCTCCCTCTTTTGAGCAAAATTGTAAACATACTTCACATAGAAGTGCGAATCTAAAAGCAACTCATCTTATTTATATAAGACTACTTGTCTATAACCAACACGGTATTTTTATCAACCTAAGTACTCTTATAGTAGTATCCAAAAGGGCTAAAAATCTCCTGCAACCTTCTATATTGAGTAATATGTGCCTAATTTTTTTTTAATTTAGTCTCTGAGATGTTGAATCGATGATGTGGTTTCAAGTCTATTATAGCTCCATACAATTTTTAGACAGTGGGCGACATTTAGTGGCAAGAAACGTGATTGAACAAAACGAAAGAAAAATTAATAGATGGAATAAAAATTGTCATGATTATTCTCAAACTAATGATGAACGATTGATATAGATCTAAAATTTGGAAACCAACTGCTTGGCCCAAATTGAAGTTTGCTCTCTTTTGCTGATTACAAAAAAAAACAAACAAAAAAAAAACAAAAAAAAAAAACAAAAAAAAAAAAAAAACAAGAACAGCATACAATCACTTTCTGTCAACCCTGTTACTCCATTTCTGACACTGATTCTATCTTATGATCTTCTTGAAGACCTTTCTGGTTGCTACAGCAAATTTAGCGTGCAGAGTTCATATTTGAAAGGTATGACCCGAGAGAGTCCGTGCCAGATTACCATAAGTTGCGTGGTTTCCAGCCCCTCCATTATGAGATTGGCAGGTCCCATCGACCGCTGCTACTGGTTTTGTTGATAGTGCCAGAAGATGAAACCGTGATCCCACTCACAAAGTAAACTTTGGGCTTCAATTCTGGCTGTTTATTTGTATTGCTCCTGCTGCCAATTCCCTGGTTAATTACATAACATGCCTGTTGATTGAGATTGATGTCCAGGTACCAAATGTGAGAGGATACTATTTTATCTCCAAATTTTGTATTCTATGGTTTTGAAATTATCTGAAAGTCGAAAAAAACTGATTTGAAATTAGAGATGGTTTGCAAGCATCCATAACATTTAAAGTCCATGTTTGAAGATTTTGATACACAATGCAAACGTAAAAATCCGCAAACATTTCGGCAACAGAATAAAGTTATGTAGAATTTAAATGTAGGTATGGCTTCCTAGACCGTATTATTATTCAGTAATATGTACTTCCTTTTCGTATTTCTTATGTCGGAATTTTGTTGATTTGGCATAATAATCCAAAAACCTTGCAACAGCAAAAGAACCATTCTAAAGACAAATTACTTTAAAAATATAGAGTTTAAATACATCGACGATTTTCTGATCGATTTAATGTAAACATATCACATTCGAATCGATTTCAATGTTGATCTCCGCCAGCCAAAGAGCGCACAATACAGAACAATACCCAAAGAGTTGACAGCTTAATGCACAAGGAAAAGACTATGGAAATCAAGGAGCATGCCGTGTCATCAAACTAGTGTGAGCCGAGTCTTTGATGCGCGAGGTTTACTTAGGCCTCACTTGTGAAATGTGGCAGGCGTCAGATGATCTTCTAGTCGAAGGCTGCTCGATTGCGTTGCAATAATTAAGGAATTAAATTCTTTAAAAAGTTTTAAGCCCTTTAGGTTTCCCGGAAAATTTAACACGCGAGACAAAAACGTGTTGATAGAAGACAAAAAAGGAAGGAAAAGACAAGACATGAACGAGTTTGTCCCTAACCTCAACCTATCTCTATTCGCTATGTTGGGTAAAATCTGTTCTGATAACCAGGTCCTATTTTTCCTACCAAGCAGCTAAATGAATAGATGTGTAGAATATGTTTTAATTAGTATGGAGACTAGGCAGGCTATCTTCAAAATTAACAAGCTGAGAGGGAAGGAAAGTTAGATTCTATAAGATGCAGGAGAGAAATGGAAAATTGATGACTTATCTCATATAACTAGCATAAAACTTAAGATATTTTCTAGAAATCTTGTCACATCTACTTGCCATTTTTTCTTTCGAACTTATCTCAGTCTTCCCGTCTGAACACTTCTGTATCTTTTTTGAGCTTTATAGATTAAAAACAAAACCTTCCTCGGGCGTATTGTTCTAAGCGACACGCTCCACTGCCCCCCAGCAGATCTAATGCATACTTGAGCGCAATTCTTTGAGCACTTCCCTCGACCTGGGTGGTCGCTCATTCCAGTTGTTCCGCGTGAGGCGCTTTTATTGGGTCTTTGCGCGTGCGTCAGTCAAGCAGCACTGGGCGATGTATCAATGTCAAGGGCCAATCTAAACCTCAACCTGGAAACAGTTTCACAACAACGGTTGGACTTTCCTGCTTTACACAGGCTATAAGATTGCACTTCCGCCTCCACCCAGCCCCTACATTACCTTTTCATTGGATGGTTCTAAATTGCTTTGTTTTGTCTAAGTTTCTTTCACGTATATATTCAAACGGAAAAAATAACTTATGAGCGAAAAATTAGTAAATATGTTTTGTTTTTCAATCAGTACCTTCCACAAAAACGGATCGACACAGAAGATTCAAAATATATATTGCGTAATTTTGCGCACATCAAAGAAATTATTTTATCCTTAAGCTCATGAGCAAAGTATAGCCACCTTTATTTCTAAAGTTGAAACATATTAAACCTTTTTACCTACGCACATCAATATGAATATGGCTTAAGCTCATCTAGAAAAGACTAAAACAATCGAAAATCTATGCCTCCTAGATTTAATTTCAATCAATAAAAAAATGTTTTCAATAAAAGAAGTAATATAGTTCTATATATATGTATTCCAAGTGGACTGAGTCACTTTGTTTCATAGCATGCGTCTCTCTATCCTCTTTACCACTAATACTCTGTTTCTCTATTCAACTTCCTGCCGCAAACACACACACACACACACACGGACAATTGACCCGCATTATAAACCCTTGCACTGTCTGAAACAGGAACACACAGACACTACGAAGCATGGATAACAAATGGGTATCCGCAGCTAGTCCGGATCATCATGCCTCGAACATTAGGCGTCGCCATTTTGTTGAAAGCTTCAGGGAACGACGGGAAAGGTGCTCGCCCATGATTTCCTGTCGCTCTTCCCCCTAAGAAGATTAGTTTTCCCTGCATCCATCGGCCTCAAGTGTTTGGGAGTTCTCAATGTCTAGAGCTCAAGGGGGCTTACTCGTGTTGAGCAAGCAATCATTGGCTTTTTCTAATTCTGCTGTAGTCTTATCGTAAGGTTATTCCCCACTGCATATGAATCCAAACTTGGTTCTGGTGTGGCTCATTTGACTTACTGGAACTGATTTCAACCCGCACTCCCGTTTCTTCTGAAAATAAAAAGTGATCAAGATTATCACTTATTTCCTCATACAAAACATGAACAAAGAATGATCTCTGAAAATATTAAGAATATTACATGTAGAATCTTTTGCCAATGTAAGAATGGGCTTATAACAGTACTGCCAAACTGAAATTTAATGGAATGTAATTATTTTTTTGGTTTAAAAATATATTGACTGAACACAGGTGGAGAATCAAACCTGTTCTCGTGAGACTTTTTTTTCTAAAGTCATTTACAGAAAAATTTGTTAGACTACTATATTTTTGGAGCTCATTGGTAAAACTAAAAGAAACTAACTCTTGATTGAGGCTTTAACGCCAGAAACAAGCTCAGATAGAAGAAAATTAATGAATGCCTTAAGAACATGATACGGGATTTTTTTGTTGATAACATAGATGCTTAGATAAATAAATATAATAGATGCAAGAAGGCAATATGGATAAAAGATGGATGGCATGATAAACAAAACAAAGTGCACATTGATAGATAAATAGAAAGATAGATAGATAGCCAGTTAGATGAACTGATAGATAAAGATTATATATATATATATATATATATATATATATATATATATATATATATATAGATATATATATATATATATATATATATATATATATAGAGAGAGAGAGAGAGAGAGAGAGAGACAAAAAAGATACCTAAATGGAGAGAGTGAGCAAGAAAGTGAGATAATGACTGAGAGAGATAGATAGAGAAAGAGAGAGAGAGAGAGAGAGAGAGAGAGAGAGAGAGAGAGAGAGAGAGAGAGAGACAAAAAAAGATACCTAAATGGAGAGAGTGAGCAAGAAAGTGAGATAATGACTGAGAGAGATAGATAGATAGAGAAAGAGAGAGAGAGAGAGAGAGAGAGAGAGAGAGACAGACACACACACACACAGATAGAGACAGAGGGAGACAGAGAGAGACAGAGAGAGAGAGAAAGAGAGAGAGAGAGAGGGAGGGAGGTCGCTTGCCAAAATTAAAAAAAGAGAAGATTTACAAACGAAGAATGATAATTAGTTTTCCTTAGAAAATTAAAGGAACTCAACAGAGTTGAAAATAATTGCACATGCTGGAACAACATTTTGGAACAACATAAGTCAGACTATAATAATGTTACTATTGATTTCGTGCTAGAAATCAAAACACCCATGTTATCTTTGACTAATTAATTGTTTTTTCTTCAAAGAGCCGTTTCTTTTATCGATCATATGTTTCTTTGAATGGAAGCTTCCAAAAAGAAAAAAAAATAGGAATCCATTTGACGATTCTAGTTTTTGTTTTGAATTATATGTATTGTATTTCCATTGAAAAATTCAACATTTTGTGGTCATCTTGATTTGGATGGGCATAAGGCCTGTAGTTTAATACCTAAAGAACCACTTCATGCTGAAATTTCAATTTAAATTCTTTATATATATATTTTTTTTTTGTTTTGTGGAAAAAAAACCCATCTGGATCTGTTGAGACACTTGATATTTCATGTCAAAAGCATCTTCTCATTATCTCATGTTGGGAGTCACCACAGATTCAAGAGGTGTGGTAGCCTATTTCGTCCACTCACGATAGACAGAAGAAACCCAAACAAACAGAAATCCTGGCAGCCTCAACCTCCAATCCTCTTGTTGATCAATATTTGCGCTGAAAGACAACCGAAACAAAACAAAAACCATTTTTATATTATTGACAGATACCAATAGTTTTATTTTTTTTTTCGAATTCCTGGGAACGTCTCACTAGCTACTACCTTCTTTTCCCAACAATGAATTATTGAAGGAAAAAATATTGTTAGTACTCCAGCTGGTCACCGTGCATAGTCAACTAATGGAGTATAGCATTGTCTCCCTTTGCCGCGAGTTCTGTGTGACGAAATTTGAGAAGTCTTGCAGTTAATGTGCCAATGACCTAAATTAAGATATCAACAAACAAAACACGGAATAAGGTCAGCTGGCCGTTTTTCTCCCACTTCCATCGCACTGCAGTAAAAAAAATATTAGCTTTTTTCTGATCACCGTTGCGATCGCCTTCACGTCCTTCATTACCACTACCACCACCGTCATCATCATCATCATCACCATTCTCACCATCTTCATCACTAAATCAGCATTAACATTGCCATCAACGTCATCTTCCACTTCGTACTTAGAATAAAAAATATAGCAAAAATCTTTCAAATCCTAAGCAAGTTTGTAAGTAAAAGTTGACGCAATTGTTATTAGTTATACTTTAACTAATTAATCTAAAAGTGGTTTTGTTCTTGCTACTCTAAAAGAAAAAGAAAAAAAACAACAAAAAACAAACAAACCAAGAATTTCGAATAATAAAGCCAACTCGTAAAGGATAACACGAAAATAGCTATTACTAAGTTCTTCGTGTAGCTAACATTAGAGCCTTTATCGTGAAGGAGAGATAAGCCCTTTTCGTGAAGATACCCGCGGTAGAAGATCCTAAAGAGAAACAAAAAGGAGAGAAAACCCGAACGGTGACTCATACCAGCCGTTAAAATTAAATCCCACAGTGTTTGCCTGTAGCAACTGAGTCGCAAACATTTGACATTTCTTCTCGAACAGTTTTTCCTCTCCTCTGTACTTTAGACATTTAATCCACACAACAGTTTCGGCCTTTCTTTTCCCAAAATATATTTTTCCTTTGTTCTTTCTTAGTCTTGCTCCATTAGATATTTTTAGATGCCGTACAATAAAAAATAAACGTACTTTAAAAAAACCATGGGATCTCGATAATCTTATTGTAGCGAAAATATTGTGAACATTTCACGAAAAATTTCCAGACTTTTAGTATGATAGAGAATAAAAGAAGCAAAGTTATATTAAGAAAGATAGTGTTGAGCTGTGGTTGCGCTGCTCACCTTGGTCCTTGGAAGACTAATGAACCACAGGAGGCAGTAAATGGATCGCAGATCTGTTTTCCTAGAGCGGGAAACAAATGGCCTGTCTTTGAAGATGTTCAGCGAGACTCTATCAGGAAAAGCCTCCACGGCCAGCCATTGTTGTTTCAGTCGCATGCCCATCCAAAAAGGACATAGATCCATTTAGTTCTTCTTTGTTCTGTTTCCAGTTCAATAATTTCCATGACAATCAATCTACTTTACGGCTGTTGTAATCTTTCTGATATTCCTATTTAACAGTTTTCTTTGTCAAGGTTTTTATCTTTGGGGTTTTTTTTTGGTCTTGTCTTCTGGAAGGATAGATTAGATATGAAGAAATATAAAATACAATATTTTCATGCTATACGATACTGTCACAAGCAGAGAATATCTATGAAAGTAAGTTAATTATGCTGAAGAACGTTTAAATTTACCGACCTTGTGCATTTGATAATTTAGACTTCAATCACTGACAGTGCACCGAAAGAAATGTTTAATAAGTGCTGCTTGACTAGCGCCATTAACAGTACTTCCCTTAATACGACTGAGCAAAGATTTATCCAAAGTAAAAGATTGATTGAGGAAACCTGACTTAGACAACAGACTCACAAAGGAAAGAAGTTTGAGTAAAAAAAAAAAAAAACTTAATGAAGCATATGTGTGGCTTCACCCATTTCTCAACAAGAGAGAGAGAGAGAGAGAGAGAGAGAGAGAGAGAGAGAGAGAGAGAGAGAGAGAGAGAGAGAGAGAGAGAGAGAGAGAGAGAGAGAGAGAGAGAGAGAGAGAGAGAGAGAGAGAGAGAGAGAGAGAGAGAGAGAGAGAGAGAGAGAGAGAGAGAGAGAGAGAGAGAGAGAGAGAGAGAGAGAGAGAGAGAGAGAGAGAGCAGAAAATTGAAGTGTCCCACAAACCAGGGAACAGAGTTGACACTTGCCCCAGGCTCAGTTGTCTCTTGTCTTTACATCTTCTTCTCTCCTCTCTCTTGAAGCCACGGTTTTCTGAACCGATTTTTCAATGTCTTTGTTTGAGTCTCAATGTACGGTTTGTTTATATTTTATTCTATGCATTCATGGTTTTTATTATTCATTCCGTTCTAGTTAAGTATATTTTGTTTCATGATTTTTAACCTGGTTTATCAAGGTTCTTTAAGGAAATGTTTTGAATCTCTTAACTCTATAATTTCTTGGGGTAAATCATTGATTTATCTTTTTATCTGTATTTTTAAAATCTTTTATTCACTTTATTTTCGATACGTCGCTCTATCTAATCATGAATACAGTAATACAGTATCTCCTCTAGTCTATTTTACCCGACACCCTCCTCCCTCGAATGAAATATACCGAAATGTCAGCTCTGTTCTGTTCTATCCCACCAGTGCTCACCAAAGCCATCCGCCCTATCTTCCCAGCCCCTCCCTACTCCTCCCAAATCAATCAGACCAGAGAAATCAACATGTGGTTGATAAAGCGGCGACCGTGTATTCCCGAGGGCTGCTTTGAGTGCCGTTGAAATACAGAGACAGAAGACACAAAGTTGAATGTCTATCTGTTTAGGGCATCATTGCCAGCAGTGGCATCCCTGCTTTTTTTCCTCTCCTGCTCTTTCATTCTTTCCCATCAGCTCTCTCTCTCTCTCTCTCTCTCTCTCTCTCTCTCTCTCTCTCTCTCTCTCTCTCTCTCTCTCTCTCTCTCTCCTCCCTCTTTCTCTCTGTCTCTGTCTCTCCCCTCTTTCTCCCCCTTTCTTTCAAAGGTTCATATTGCACTCCTTTCTGTAGACTCCTTTTTTCCCTTTCACTATTTTGAAGTTTATCTTTCTACTCTGATCCTCAGTTCTGTTGTAACGCCCTTTTTAAACCACCCAATAATATTGTGCTGCTATCATCAACGCCTTTTACTTTCATGAGACTGCGAGAAAAGAGCCGAAAGTCTAATAAAATCGTTGTTGACAAAACCGCTAGGGAAATTTGATGAGATTTCACCCTTCATGCTCTGTCTGCCGACCGATGATTTCTCCTGTAAACACAAAACGATGCAGGCATATTTAGAAACGATTCCCAAGTAATGGATCGACAGAAGTTCCAACTGAAATCATTTCACGCCCTAAAATATTCTTACAAATAAAATGCTCTTAAACTGGAAATAGAAAAATGTGGAATGATTATTATTTTTATTGTATTGTATAGCAAGTTAGTTGGTGGGCAATATCTCTTAGTTCTTCATTTTTTTTTCTACCAAATTAAACTACCTTCAGCGCCAAAAATTATCTCAGTTTCAACACAATTTAATATTGTAACAAATGGTCGCCATTTCCCAGCAACAATCTTTGCTTTCAGTCTATAAGAACTTTGAGAAGGCCTATTTAGTTTGGACTCAATCCCTCGATGTTTCCAGGACCATTCAATGAAAGAAAATTTATATAAAGTGAAGGTAAACCGATAAATTAATACTAAAACTTATACTTTTATTAAAAACAAAGTCTAAGAAGATTTGACAAAAAAAAAAAAAACATATTAAAGCTAAAGAAAGAGTTTACTTAGACTAATTTCCTTTTTAATATGAAAGAGTTGTCCTTGATATTGATATGACAACTTATCTTTATAAAGTGGTGATTCTATACAATTGGTAAACAAAATTGTGAAACTCAATGCTCGAATATTTGCCATTTTTATTTCAAACATATAATGCAAAGCACCACTTATACCTCGTTGTATTATGTGGAATTATAGAAAGACAGTCGTGAGCAAAGGAAAACAAATTAGAAAAAATTGCAAAACATAGCAACAGTGAAAAACATATAAAGCGCAAACGAATATGAAAACAACGCAATTTAAAACAAAAGAAAAATCTTTCTCGATTCCCTTGAGAAAAAAAAAATCAAGCAAGCAGCAGCGAAAGAAAAAAAAAAAAGGGCATTGTTTCTGATCTAAAAGAAAACAGAATTTACTGGAAATAATACAAAACATTAGAAATTGGAGAGACACCAGAAATTCAAACCAATTTAAAACTCAACAAGAGGAGATAATCGATGTCAAAGATAATGAGGGACTCAACAACTGTGGGAGAGCCATGGAGAGGGGGATCTTGAGGCGTGTAACACTGGTCGAAGATCGCGAGGTGTGGAAACATTGGACATAGAGCTGCTTGAGAGGAGAATGTCGCTCTCGAGACGAGTATGATACTCTCTGCTTCATTAACTGGATGGTGCGATGAGTAACAGGTCGTGATGTAAAGAGAAAAACAGAGAGAGAGAGAGAGAGAGAGAGAGAGAGAGAGAGAGAGAGAGAGAGAGAGAGAGAGAGAGAGAGAGAGAGAGAGAGAGAGAGAGAGAGAGAGAGAGAGAGAGAGAGAGAGAGAGAGAGAGAGAGAGAGAGAGAGAGAGAGAGAGAGAGATTTGAATTTATATGATATGCAAAGGTTAGTATGAAATTGTTTCGGCCACATGCATCTATTCTCAGATTCCTAATTTTTCTATTGCAAATGAAATTGTGAGCTCCTATAGTATAGTTAGCCTCCTCTTAAGGATGTCAAGATAACTGGTTCAAGTTGACACTGACAGTTTCCTGATTAATTGAAATAGTTATTAACAAAAAACGTGCAGTCAATATTATGAATAATTTAAAAGAAAATGATCTGATCCGTTCGCTGAAAGGTTTATTTTTCTTTCCTGGCGTTTCTTCCCTGATGTGTTGAACATCACTAAGCAGGAACCTCTATAAAGCGATGTTTTTCTACATCTATATCTTATAACTTGGCCGTGCTGATATGAAATTTGTCTGAGGAGCAACAAGTTTTATTTTAATAGAGGAGGTAGTCTCCTATTCATGAATTTACTATCTTTGGCATACCACTCAGTCCATAGATCTTCAGACATTTTACATTCATAACCTCTAAAAATGACATAAAAATTCCATGAGAAGCTTTTAAGCCACCTAATTTAACTGTGTCAGTATAGATCTTATAACATTGCGTTTAACCACACAGATACAAACTGTACCAGAATAATACATTTAAAAGCTATTTCGACGATCTTAGTCTGGAACTAAGTTCAGGAAATTTTCTTTAACCAGAAGTAAAGGATACATTATAACACTGAGACAGCACCCGAGCGAAATGCTTGTTAGTTAAAAAAAATTAAGATAATATATTTTCTTGGCCTTTTCTAAGCTTTCAAAAAATAAAAAAATTATCAGATACTTATCGCAGATGAATTTGTTAATAACCACTTTCGCAAAATGAAACAACCATCCTTTAGGCATAATTATTTAAAAAGTCCTTATGGAAAAAACAACAACAACCCTAGCCTCAGCCAATTCGCTTGTTCTAGAAGACTCTTGTAATTTCATATCTGTTTTGCAGGCTGCGCACAATCTACAATAATTAAATTACTGTTTTTTGAACATCATGAAAAACGACAACAACAAAACAACCTTGGCCTAAAAAACAATACTTCGTTGCTCTTTTACAAGGGATACAATATCTCGTTTCATAAAAAACACAGTTTGTTTCACTAAGTCATCTTATTGTTCAGAACAAAAAAGGCCTGTTTCAATTGCTCCCCTCCCCCCCCTTTTTTTTAAAACAAGGAATTACATTAAAACTTAAGCAAGATATCAAGATATAAATCTACATCTTTCTTGGTTCACACCATTTTTTTCTGTTTTATTCGTGTTTCCGTTACCTTGATTTTATCTTTCAAAAATCTCTCTTTCTGCGCATGTACCATTGCCTATTTTCCTCTTCCGTGGAGCCAGCCGTCAACACCAGTGTCGCCCCCTGCCGAGAGGGCAGTAATTGAGAATGAGTCACAGCAGGGGACAGGGGACAGCACTCTATATTCTCCGTTTCTTCATCGTTTCATCTTCCCCCTCCCATCTCCCTTTCTCTGTCTGCCAAGTCGCCTATGTTCCTAAATCCCTTACCCCAACCCCCAAAAAACCCCCTGAAAAAGGGAAGGTTTGTTGATTAGAGTGGAGCGCGTGCCTCTGTCAGACCCGTAGCGGAGTTCTATGGCCCTCTTGGGAGGCGAGAAACAAGGACTAGCAGCAGGCTGGCAAGGGCAACGGAACAAGATGGAGTGTAGAAAGGAAGCGGAAAAAAAACAACCGAAGTAAATGACCGCAGAGAGAGAAAAAACAGAACACGTCAATAAAAGATAGTTAATGCAAAATGAAAGACTATAAAGTATCTATGTATTATGTTTTAGATTCAAAGATGGCAGGAAATCTTCCACTTCCTATACAAAAAATAGATCCCCTAAATAATTATGTGTAATCGGAGCGGATTGTAGGCTATACGAATTGAAATCTTTAGAAATAGAAACAAACTGAACAAGAATTTGGCGAATGCTGTAAAAAAGTTAGCTTAGAAAAAAGAGGTTGTAATTAGATTATGTTGCATATGTTGGAGTGAGAGATAGAAATATATAGACAGAGAGAGGTAGACAAGGAGCAAGAGAAGAAGAAATAAATCGAATTAGAAAGGCAAAAACACCACACTTAAACGACAACCTGTCAATTAATTCAAACTATAAGAAAAAATATTCAAACTTAAAGAGCTAAAACTCTGAAGACTTACTTTTATCTCAAATCCTAGCTTCCTTCGCACAAGTTACTGGTGATAAAAATAGTCGTAAAAATCGACACAACGAATATCATTGTGCTTTCAAAACGATTTAGGCCTGTAATACAGGACAAACATTCCAAACTCCTTCGCTTGAGACTTAAGATAAATTATGCGCAGACCGTATTACGGCTGATCCACCTTCAAACAGCAGAAATAAGTGTTTATAAGACACCATTGTCTCAAACTAGAATTCATGGCCTTAAGCAAGTAAAGATTTTAAAAGAGAGGTATCCACGACGTGTTTTTCTGTAGTATGCATTGGAAAAAAAAAAGAGTAAAAGAACAATTTTTGAGAAAAATGCGATTTAAAAAATCCTGCCTTTGCTTTACGTATGTACAACAGGAACAGACATATTCAGCTATTCCAGACAGCTAAAGACTCCGTGAAGACCAGACATTGATTAAAAAAAAAACAAACCCGAAGCTCAATAGAGCCGGGGTTGCTATGAATTGAAGTTTCACAAAGAATCGCCATAACAAAAGAAAAGTGGAAAAAACCCATACAAAACAAGGAGGGAAAACAAATTAAAGGAAATTGAAGAGCTTCAGGATGGTGTAAATCCAGGAATGATAAAACAAAGTCTGGCCAAATCAAACAAGCAAGTAAACAAGATGGTGAGCTCACAGGAACATGTTGGAATTCCATCTCTGGTTAGGCTTACAGTAAAGGAAAGGTCACAAACAGTCGTGTGCTATGATCAAATTCATGTCATGTCAAGACAAAAATTACTACGTTTCAATGTGTATATTTATTTGATTCTAGGATCAGGTAAAAGTTAATCATGCACAAGGTAAAATGACCGGAGTTTCCTATCTTACGTTTGACACGAAAAGGCTACCATGCCACAATAATTATTTTAAAATATTTTAAAAAAGATAAAAAGAAAGTTTTGAAGAAGCAAATTTAGAAGCAATTGATCACGCCCTGGAGCAAGTAATATTTTTAACATTATTTTTTCTGATTTGTAAAAGACCACTTGCGGGAACTCGTAGAAACTGCATGAAAAACTTTTAAACCTAAGGAGACTTTGCTTTATTTTAGATATGGATCTCATTTGAGTATTAAAGATTTCATTAAGCCGTATTAAACTGTCAACGACTCGTGGATTATGAAGCGCCACGTCAGAATCCCTGCAACATGCTCAGGTTATCCCGACATCGCTCGATGAAACCCTCAAAATAATTTACCATTTCTAACTATACTTTTTTGTTTTGCTTTTGTTGGCTGTGTTTTTATTATTTCGCTACTTCTTTTATCTATTTTTTCAGAATTCCTGGTGTGCAAAGAACAATACTCTGATAAACATAATGAAAGATTCAGTTATTCATTGGACTATTTTTTGCAGTTTGATAATTTGAACGCAATTTGATCTAGTCGGTTTTTTTTTTCCACAAAAGAGCACCTTATAGAGCTAACTACTTTAAGTTTATTGTTAAAAAAATTTATCTAAATCTGATACTCTTATATAAAGTCCAAATTATACGTATTTCCAGCTTGGACCTTTATCAAAATCTAGAGAAAAAACATGTGGTTGTTTACTTATTATTTGATGCCACGCCAGGTTCATTAAAATCCTATTCCATAAAGATTAGGTTATCCTTACTTAATTTACGCCTAGGTTACCTGGCAAATCTAGATATTTAAAATTATTACGAGGTTAATGACTGTTTAGAAAAAGATAAATTTTGCAAAACGTGAGAAATCTCCGTATTTATCATTTTACAGAAAATCCGTGTGCTCTTAAAAATCTAGCTTTTGACATACATGTGAAGGATCAGATTTGAATGTTTTGAGCAGGTAGTTCTTATTCTGAGTGTAAAGTCGATTCTCGTTTATGAATATTTATTCTTACTCAAAAATGGCTGATTGAAATACCTAGAACGCTAACGAGTGGCATTTACATTGAGTAAATCAATTAATTCAGCTCGCAGCGCCACTTGCAATGCTGACAATTTTGTAATACATCATATGGATAGTCCTTATTATCGTGACGCGTGATATGGCGAAAGTTCAACAACCTGCGATGAGGTATCGATGTTCGTTCAAGAACTTGGTCTTCTAGAAGAGAAATCAGGATTTCACTTAGGTTACATTAACAAATGCGTTAAAATAATTGACAAACGGATTGACAGGTTTAAAAACACGACCAAGTTTAGATGATAAGGCTATGCGGATAGAAAAAAGAACCATTTTGAGGATAATTTTTGTCCTTAAATACACAAAAAGTGAAAATACCCATATTGCAGTAGCTTGGTTATATTACATAACCAATTCATCATAACTTATGATTACAGCGAACATGATTTTCTGTTAAGTTATCATTACAATTATGTCATTCAACGAAACAGCGTACGTTGTATAGGCCATGAAATTACATTATCAATTTCTCACCTTTACGAATCCAAGCACGCCTTTGTCATTACTCAAATAATCTTGCTCTGATAGGTAAACTTCAACGATTTCGTGAGGAAGCACAAATGGGGACCTAGCAATGATATATACATCAGAGACGATTATCACGCTATCCTGTAGATGAGTAGTATCAAAGCTCTGTAACTTTGAGTCACAACAGGCACGGTTTTAGTCCATACTTCGCTCATATTTGACTTAAAAAAAAAAATAAATAATTGACATCATGGTAAGGAAACTCATTATATATCCGACACCTCTTTAGAGATGACATATGAAATATTTGAGGATTCGTCTTTAAATTTCCTAGAAAACACTTAGTGTTTAACCATTTTCGTCAGACATTTTTCTTAACCATCTCTGTCTCTACGAATGCACTTTGTATTTTAAACCCATCTTATTTATCATAATCAAAACACCATTAAAGTGAATCTACGCGCTTGAAAAGTATTCAGATGTATAACGTGGGGCACTAGGAGTGCACTCAGATTCATGCACATAGCAAAAACGCATAATTGTGCCACATCAAGATATCTTGCACCAAGGCAAGAAATATGTAGATTTCCAGCTTCGTTCAAATAATTTCTAAATAAAATCGTAACAGTGTTCACAAAACAATATTGATTTCTGCTCCACAGACACCAATGTAGATTTTACCCAGATAGGCTTAGTTCAAGAAAGAAATCGAAACTGCAAACAATTACTAGTATTTTTTATTATTATTGGTCTGATACGATAAAAAAAATTTGATGCCATTTCTGCAACTGTTCACACTTTATCTTGACACATATACGGTGAGGGACGAGAGAGTTTAGTACGTATCACGTATTTCTAAAGTTTTTTTTTAGACCATTTTCCATAAACAACCATAGAATATCTTCCTATTGGGGATAATGGTGAGGCACCCTTCATCGCAAAGGCTTGCGCTCACGTCCCAGCTTACATAAAACACGTTTCGAAAGTTGATTATTATTTTTTTTAGGTTATTCCTGTCTTTTCTTGGATGGGATCATTAACTCTTGAATTTCTGAGGGTTAAATTTAGAAATCTTGCGCTTCCTTTGCAAATAAAATAACGATAGATTGAAACTTGTATTGGATAAAAACACAAGAAAAGACATAAGAAGAAAATGGATCAGCTAAATCTTTCGTGTAGGAATAAAACCATATGATATTTTTTATCGCAATATCATCGGCGCATCCTCACAACCTATTTAGAACTATGTACTAACCTAAGTTAACCCTATTTTTACCTCCCTAAGGTGTGCGCTTGTGTACATAAGATGAGATCGACTCTAGGGCACGCAGTATCTTATAATGTATTAATTTCATGGAAGACGACTATGTCCATTGACAAATTCACTTTATTGACACAATTGTCTGACTTCAACTGGTTATGAACGTGGAAAAAGAACCACAAAGACAAAAAGAAAAGAAACCAATACAAAAAAGAGCATAACCGTCTCAAAAAACAATTTTAAAACTCAGTAAAAAGATAAAAAGTTTTTTAATTGTTTGAGAGAAAGTCCAAAAGCTACCCAACCTTGAGATTTGACTGAACAATCAGTATTAAGTCCGAACCAATATTTTCATGAATTCACATAGTTCAAAATCTATTGTCATTGAAATCACCTTTTGCTGCTCTATGCTAATGCTGCAGACTTGGCCTATTCTACAGGGCTGTCGGAGGCCAGTTTTCCGTGGAGGAATCCGCCTCAGTCATTGTTTGATAGACTCATCAGTTACCACCGGTGATTGATCCTCATTGGCGTCGCAGGAAATGACTGTTTAAATAAAAAGGCATTGACGTCGGAAGTTGCCAAATTGAATATAATGGAATTAATTGCTTTCACGTTCATATAACCACAAAAGGTTGCTATGTATAAGTAGCATAAATGTTTTGTACCGTATACCAAAGACTTTAGTCGGAAAATACTGCAACTTGTTTCTTCCTTAATCCTTCCGCTATTTTAACAATAGTGTAATATTTGTATCATCATAATCTTTGCAATGGGACAGGTGATTGAACAAGAGTCAAACATTTTTAGTGTATGAAAAGACCTGGACCAACGAGGCATTTTCCAAAAGATTTTCAAAAGGAAATTTTCCGAAAATACGGTGTAACACTTTCGTCTTTGTCTAAACCCAGCTTTCACTGTTGGGTGTATAAAATAAAAACGCCACTTTCTTTTCTATATTTCTTATGAAGCCGTAATAAAGGCAAAACGTCGTTATATTACGTTCAACTATCAGTTGAGTTTTTTTTAATCCTCTTGGCACATAGTTATAAAGTTATGTGCCTGTTCCTGTCTAGCTTTTAAGAAATTTATTTGTTTCTTGACAGAGAGAGAGAGAGAGAGAGAGAGAGAGAGAGAGAGAGAGAGAGAGAGAGAGAGAGAGAGAGAGAGAGAGAGAGAGAGAGGAGAGAGAGAAAAAGATAGAGAAAGAGAGAGGAGAGAGAGAAAAAGATAGAGAAAGAGAGAGAGAAAGAGAGATAGGAGAGACAGGAGAGAGAAAGAGAGAGAGAGGAGGAGGAGGAGAGAGTGAGATAGATAGATAGATAGATAGATAGAGAGAGAGAGAGAGAGAGAGAGAGAGAGAGAGAGAGAGAGAGAGAGAGAGAGAGAGAGAGAGAGAGAGAGAGAGAGAGAGAGAGAGAGAGAGAGAGAGAGAGAGAGAGAGCCCAAATTAACGAAATAAAAATTTCATCAAAAGCGCTGGCCAGATCTAGTTTCTCCTTGTTTTCGTTTGTTAAGCTCTACATCCCTGAATCAGATGTACTCATACATTTCAATAGAAACTAAATTCTCTCTTCTCTCCCCCACCCCCTCATATTTCTCTCTCTCTCTCTCTCTCTCTCTCTCTCTCTCTCTCTCTCTCTCTCTCTCTCTCCTTTATCAAATCTCTCAAAGGAAGCTTCAGACATTTGCAAAAGATATCAATCGAAAATCAAACACATTTCACACGTGTTGGCGGGACATGTCAAAATTATTTGCATATAAAAGTGAAAGTTGACTATGACTTAAAGAGAAAAAGTGTACACATTTTAGTTTAATCAATTCTTTTCTTGTAATTAGAAATGCTTTTAGCTTTGAATTGCATTACTTCACGGTAACGAACTGAGCGCTCAAATCTTCCCCTATGAAATGGTTGTCACTTGTCCTTTGAGAATCATTAATTTCAATGATATCTACACCTTTTTACCTTGACATCCACTTAAAATCACATCCTTTCCATTTCTGTAGATCTGCTCCCTTACCGCAGTATAGACACGATAACTGCTGATACGTGCTGAAGTTCATATGTCGAAGAGCCTGTGTAAATATACGAGGGCAGGCTGATAATTAAGTTCCGTTTAATCATAACTTTTTAATTTTTCACAGCATATACATAAACAATACGTGAAACGAAAGCTTAATATCTCAGCTACATACTTAGCACTCTATTTTTCGGTGTAGTCACCGTCGCGATCAACACACCGCCTCCAACGTTTCACTAGTTGGCTCACGCCGTCAGCGAAGAATTCAGACGGCTGTCCACGGCACCATCTGCGAACATCTGCGATAACTTCCTCATCATTGTCATAGTGATGGCCCTTCAGGTACTTCTTGAGTTGGGGAAACAAATAATAGTCAGAGGGGGCAAGATCGGGGCTGTATGCAGGGTGAGGTAGGGTCGTAAGTTCCAGCTGCCTTAAGGCGTCCTGAGTTTGGCGACTGGTGTGCGGGTGCGCATTGTCGTGTTGCAGGATTGAGTCCTTATCACGCCGAATACGTCTGAGTCGGAGTTTGAGAGCTCGGAGTGTTGAAATATATCGCTCAGAGTTCACAGTTTGCCCTTGCTCCAGAAATTCCATGTGGACCACTCCCTCCATGTCCCAGAAAACGGTGAACAAGACCTTTCTTGCAGAGGCAACAACCTTGAACTTCCTTGGACTTGGAGAAGTTTTGTGCCTATACTCCATCGATTGGGCTTTACATTCTGGATCGTAGTGGTGGACCCAGGATTCGTCTCCAGTCACAATGCGTTGCAGAAATGCTTCTCCTTCTGCATTGTAACGCTCTAAGAGTTGAGTACACATGTCCTTTCTCTGCGCTTTCATCTCTACAGTGAGCTGTCTTGGGACCCAACGGGCAGAGACTTTTCGGTAACCCAGTACAGTTGTGGCGATATGGTGCACTCGTTCTTTCGAAATGCCTACTTCATCTGCAATTTCCTTTTGTTTGACCCTTCGATTAGCTCTAATCATGCAGTCAACTTTCTCTCGATGAGCCGTGTCCGATGCGGAAAGGGGCCTTACCCGAACGCTTTCGATCACGCAGAATTGTTTCTCTGGGGTCTTCCCCTTTAAAACTTCTCACCCATTTGCGAACTGCACAGTCTGAAATGCACATTTCACCATAAACTGTCTTCATTCTTGCATGAATGTTTGCAGCAGAACATCCCTCAGCTGCCAAAAACTCGATAACAGAGCGCTGTTTGATGAGAAGGTCATTGGAAGTCGCCATTGTCTCATAAACATGGCTACCACATCATGTGTTGCGCGTCACTGCATTATGAGCACGAATGACGTCACACAAACTTGTTGTTATAGTTAAGTCTAAAAAAATGGTTCGAGAGTATATGTATGAAATTTTAGGTCGATGTGACGAAAATTGACCTAGTTATTAGCAAACGGAACTTAATTATCAGCCTGCCCTCGTATAATTATGATATGTTTAAAATCAAATTTCGCTCATCAAATTGCTTATCTTTGGCTTTTTGTATACGGAGAAAAACAAGCTATTTAAATGAAGAAATGAACAAAGGCAGCATTAAAAAAGATGACTTGAACTGGTGCGAACTAAACATTTATGACATCTTATATAAATTATCGACCAAACCTTTTCAGTAAGTGCATTTTCTGCGAGTCAACTTCCATATAGCATTACTTTGCTGTTTGCGCTTTCAAACCTTTCTTTAAAAAAAAAATCAAGCCGTTAAATAGTTGTTTGCGCATTATAGGTAAATATACATCAAGACTGAAACAAAATAAAAGCTTCTCAAGGGAAATCCTAACTGCGTCCAAGGTTTGCTCTGTTCTGTTAACATCTCCCATATAGTTCTCTCAGACTAGATGATATTAAAGAAATCCAACTCCATCTGTTTCCAACAAACTAGCCGCCACTATTTTAATATCTACAAACCAATTCCTTGACATCATTTTAGCGAAGGACTATTTTTGCTCTCTATCTGTGCCTGACTCTCTCACACCACTCGCACAAGCACAGATCTAATCCAATATTATCTATCAAGTTTCAGTAACCGCGAGTGCTGTAGCATCTTAGCATCGCATAAATTGGGTATGAAAATTGTATAAGATGGGATTTATAATCGATCAATTACGAATAGTTACTTTTTTTTAAAACTTAAATTCAGGATTTTCTTCATATTGTTTTCATAAATAACCTCAACTTAACTCTCAACATCAAAAGAAAACAGAAATTTATTAAAGCATCTAGATTATCATTATGATTAGAGCTCATGCAGCTATTATCTCCGCTAAACGGAATATTAAATAAAATATGAAAGTTCCTATTTGATAATAAAAATGTCTTTAATTGTAAAATGATTGAAACATTATTGACAGACATGAAAAAGATACATTACTACTGGTTTTTATGAATAATATTGTCTATAATTTAATCAACAGCGATTCTCTAAATAACTGGATACAAGAAATTAAGGATGTCCCTTTGATGAAAGAAGCATAACTATAGCTTCATGTTGATAAGAGCCCATAAATATAAACAATGCCCATTTCCTTGAAAACTCTGCCACTGATTGTATTCTCGCTACGACTTCACCGAGTCAATGCAAGAGAGTACACTTTACACCACAGTGCAACTCAAGGCTGTCGGAAGAGTGTTAAAACGCTATAGCACTTGACACCTGACACCATAGCTGCCGATCAATATCTCGGTTTTTGTCCTCTCTGGATATCATTGGAGTTTTATCAATCGACCTTATGCCATGGCAGCCAAGGGCTCAATGGATGGCCTGACACGCTGATGCTCCGTCAGAGTTTGTGGATTTGGAAGAAAAGTAGGTCAGAAACTTGAGACTGATGAACTTGTCTTCCTCGCCATTTCTGTTTACTTTGAAAAAAAGTATGCGCGCTTTGCGCTTTAGCTTGGGGTCGCACTGCTTTAGTAACCTTTACATAATTATCTTTCTTCATCTCTTTTTCATCTGATGCTCCTTTTTCTTTTATCTAAAATATTCTCCTTTGATTTTTTTACATCTCTCTCTCTCTCTCTCTCTCTCTCTCTCTCTCTCTCTCTCTCTCTCTCTTTCTCTCTCTCTGTCCCTACCTCACAAACACACACAGCCATACTTATCAATCTTTCTGCAGTCTGCCTTGTCTTGATTGTCTAAATATCCTTTTTTGTTCTTGTGGTTCTACCATTTTTATTCTTATTTTATTTCTGCCTCTGTCCGATTCGATTCGTTCAATTACTTGTTTGATGTAGCTAGTCCACAACACAGATATCTGGGACTATCTGTATATCAAACTGAACAGACGAGCCTCTAAGCTCATGGCACAGAATGTCGAGGGGGCTATCAAGGCGGAATATCTTACCCCAACAATCACTGCCGGCACCGCTCCTAGCTCTGCCTCAATGCCCCTGTCGATCTTGGCTACAAACAATTGAACGATTCTATGAAAAAGAATGGATTAGGGAAAAAGTGGCTCACATCTGGACAGACTTACTAGCTGGTTTGGTCGCTCTGCCAGTTTTTCTCACTTTCTTTGATTTGATTTATGCAATCTTGGTTCTTGTAGCATATTGGTTTTAAAGATTTTGTTATGGTTGCAGATCACTTAGTTTTTAACAGAGTTCCTCATAAACTTTTTATAAAAAAGATTTTTTAAAAAATTTTCGAAATCGCTTTCATTTTTCGCATCAGGACAAACATTGTCAGTCATCAATAAGACAATGACGATCAAAGTTTTAATTGCTTCCTAATTGCAAAGAGACACGTCATCAATATCAAATTACCGACTAGAAATAGACGTGGATCGATAAATTAGCAATACCATTTACTTTGTTGGCACATGATGGTATGTGCTTCATTGGTTAATTGGCGAAACTTTAAGACTCATAAAAAGTTCACAATGACGAATATTAACAATGTGTAAGTGATAAAAGTAACCGTAAAGATAGAAAAAAAATTAGTATTGTAGTGAATCACGATGCTGACATCAAAATGGCAAGAAGCAAAAATGAAACAGAGAAATAACAACCACAAAATGCACAAAAACTGGTTTAAAATTGCTTGAAAACAGTGAGAAAAACAAAAAGATGTAAATATTTCCAGATGGGCTTTTAAAAAAATTAAATACTTCCTTCTTCAAGTGAAATATACAACTGAGACACTCGAAAATGCTTTAACCACCTCTGCTGACGGTCTACCACTATCTCTGTCCACATTTCTTGTTCAACTCTCAAGTCTTCTGTCCATGTATTGATGTTTGGCTTTCTGTCTCCCTGATCCTCTCCATTATCATCTCGTCTCAGTGGATGACCCAGGCCTTTTTTCTTAGTCGTCTCACTTTCTTTCTTAGATTAAAATGTCCGGCCATTGTAATGTAAGAAAGATCTCAATGGATTTGAATCTGCCAATAAGGCTCTCAAATTATAATCCAGTATCTTCGAGTATAACATAACGGAAATAAAATGTACACAGTTTACTTTCAGATGAATTAATAAAAAAGAAGTTAAAAAAGAGACAAGAGAAAGAAAATAAAAATCAGATGTAATGTAAAACCTAGACATAAATCGCAATCTATAACGATAAATCAAACATTGCAACACAGTTCGGATATTGTTGACCGAAACACTTTAACTCCTAATCATGCAGGGTTTTCCACAGGCAACAAAACAAGCTTGTAAATATTTAAAAAAAAAAAACACAAGGAAAATGTGAAGGCGAGATGAGTAATGCTTTATCCAATTTTCATTGATGATTTCATGCGAGAGAAACTCAACACATGTGCATTTAAAACAAACCATCCCATAGTTCAAAATCCTAATGATGGCCCGTAAAAAAGAAAATTAGTATCTCTTGTTATTAAACGAAATCGATGCACTATTGTCTAATGTAGAGGACCAATCGAAGGTTACTGGCCCTCGCTACCGGTGCTGTTTAGGGATGATAGGACAAACAGAGAAAGTAGAGATCCTGGACCAGCCCTGGGCTTGGCTCTGTGAGTGCGGTCGTTAGAAGGAGAATCCTCTCCACGCCCAGTGGTGAGAGATAACTGGCCAGTGCTGGGACACGGAGATCATCTTCTTCCAATTTTACCTAAATCTCTCAGTCTGATATCTTCAAGCTTTTATTGTAACCGATAAGGACAGTACGCTAAGTCTAACCTACAGCCCAAAGCAGCCGATGCGCTATAATCTTCCTGCCTTTTCCGGTATCTCGATACCGCGGCCCTGGTTTTTGTCAATAAACTGTGTTGGCGGGAAGCTTTCACAGTGTACATTTGTGGCTGGTTTCGCTTAATCAATCGAAGTTTCTAAAGGAAGGAACAATCACACAACTCGAACTCCGTTAAGTTATCAAGGCAGTGGCGAAAAGAAAAGTATTGTTTGGATAAGTTTACAATTAAACAGCTTGTAAAATTCTAGAGCACTCAAATAATATGATCAGCTCATGTCTTAATATCTTATGTAAAATATTATCTGCATATTCTCAACAGCTTAGTAGATAATAATCGATTAATTTCTACTGTAATTAATCTTTGACATCAAAATAACTGCAGGCGTTTCTAAAACTATCAACATCCTCTTAGTTAAGTTACGTGAAACATGAAATCTGTTAGCATAACAAACTATCATTTCAAATCTTAACATTTTTACGCCCTATTGTAAACACTCGTCTTTTCAGACAGTAATTAGTTTCGAGTTTCATTAATGAAATAAATATAATGCCAAGCCCTTTAAAAAAGATATTATCAGCCTTGTATTTGCATTTGATATAAAGTCCATGCCAATTTAATATCTTCTTAATCAAAATCTAGGGGGCATAGCTAGAGATATTCTCTTGCAGTGAAGAAAATTGACTTTTCCCTCTTTTTCGAATCAAATATTTTTCTTTCTGGTGTGAATTCAACATAACTATTTCAAAACAACAAAAGATGAGTGCTAATGTCAGAGATGAAGAAATAATTTAATCTAGAGAAAATATATAACTTTAGAAGAATATTTTTAAAAAGTCTCTACTGTGCCAATAGAACTTTCCCTTACTTTGCTGCCTTTCTGACTCGTATCCTCATTATCTCTCTCTCTCTCTCCCTCTCTCTCTCTCTCTCTCTCTCTCTCTCGTACTCTTTCTTGATATTTCTCTCTCTCTCTCTCGTACTCTTTCTTGATATTTTTTTCTCTCTCTCTCTCTCTCTCTCTCTCTCCTTCTTGATATCTCTCTCTCTCTCTCTCTCTCCTCTCTCTCTCTCTCGTACTCTTTCTTGATATTTCTCTCTCTCTCTCTCTCTCTCTCTCTCTCTCTCTCTCTCTCTCGCTTTCCTCACATGGTCACTCGCAATGGTGTAATCTTAATTTTATATCATATGATATACGTTTATGTGATGTGGACTGTTTTGTCAGATACCCCACCCTGCCTGACAGATTTCAAAACTTATAATGCTTCCAAAAATCTTATCGAAACATTCTTGCGCCTCGTTGCTATTTAAAACTCTTTTGACTTTACCATAATTATTTTTTTTACAAAAGCTTCTTCTTTCTTCCTTATTTAAAAACAACAACCCGCACTTATTAAAACCGAAATAAAGAAACAAATTCTAACAATATTACTGCATGAAAACCCATGACTAGATGAATTATTGTAAATTTTTATGAATAATTACCGAGACAGCTTTTACCATTATTAAGCGAAGCAATACCTAACCTCAAAATATGTTGTGTGTATGTGGACGGACACTATCAATGACCTCACAACTCTAAAAGTATGTAATTACGGTCTGTGGAGCCAGTGGTCACATCCTCTTGAGGTGGTCAGTCAAGGTGGTCAATGAAGGTTTCAGTTGTCAGACCCGACACTGACCTTTCACACTAGGGGTTAAGGGAATGCTTTCTCTGATGTATCGATCAATGAGACCAAAAGCATCTAGGCAGGCGAAATAGATACCAGTAAAAGCAAAAGAAAGAGAGAGAGAGAGAGAGAGAGAGAGAGAGAGAGAGAGAGACACACACACACAGAGAGAGAGACAGAGAGGGAGAGACAGACAGACAGACAGAGAGCGAGAGATAAAAAGAGAGAGATGGAGAGAGAGACAGAGAGAGACAGACAGACACACAGAGAGAGAGAGAGAGAGAGAGAGAGAGAGAGAGAGAGAGAGAGAGAGAGAGAGAGAGAGAGAGAGAGAGAGAGAGTGTGTCATACACTGTTTTGTTGAAAACTGCTACTGTATTAAAAAGGAATGCAACTGAAAGAAAAGCAAATTAATGGAGAGGCAATGTCAACCAGGAATATCTTGGTTTCATGTGATCAAGACTCAGAGGTGTAGTACTAGACATAGGCTCTTGAGCTCTCACATAATATTCTCCTGTCTCTGCCACTACAGCTCCACACAGCGCTCACGGCCACCAGGGACTCCCATAGTACCAGCGTAGTGTGAGTGAGTCAGGATGGCTATAAATATTGATGACCAGCTATGACGCAAGGTCAGTCCAGATACTAAACACCTAATGGCGGTCTCAGAATTTCACGCGATCGAGCATCAGTTGGGTGTCATGGTTTATAGCTTCTCATGCAGCTTTGCAGCAGTAGGATCTGATGAGAAACTTCTACAATGTTTTATTTATTGATGCCATCTTGGCGCTTTTCTTGCTTCAAAATGTATAGTACTCTTGACAAATAACAATTGATTGTATCATCATATTCCAAGGAACCAATAAACCTAGGGCTTGGATACAAAAAGTATGGTGTAAAAACCCAAGTGAACTCGATCTGATCTGTGCAGAGACGGTGATACGGTGTGATTTACAGTCAGTTCCAACATGCCTTAACCCTCGGGAACTTAAGAGCTATTTCTCTGAGGGCAGCTAGAGGTACATTTCTCGCACTTAGAGCTCCAACAGAAATACAACCCCTCAAACCAATGGTAGAGTAAGATACAGGTTCAATTCATGCTGATAAAAATCACAGCCTACAATAATCGAGTTTTAATCTTTATCGATTCATACACTTTATCCCGTCCCATGCATTATTTGCTTGGATATAGTAGGCATTGAGTAATTGAAATGAATGCAGCAACTAACAAAGTAAATCGTGGCCGGTAAACAAAACAAAACTATCAACGTTTATTTTAACCTAATTTACTTTCACAAATGTAATCATTCAATTGGGGAGAAAATGTTTAATAACTAATTTATCACACATTATAAACAATAAATATGGAATACTTTCTTGACGAAAAGAATTGTGAAAAAAATTGAAACAAACTTATAAATAAGTCCCAAAAAAAAAAAAAAAATAAAATAAACAAAAATCAAACAAAGCAAACAAAACAGCACGAAAAACTATCCCCTTCTCCCCCAGGTTATATTATCTTCTCATCAAATTCGGTTCCGAATGAACTTGTAAATTTGTATGAGTCTTTTCAACAGCAGGTAATGGTTCCTACCTAATCTAGCTAAAATGAACACACGTACAGATAAAGCACTGAGGAACGCATTAACTAATTATGCTCTTTATAGATCAAGTTTTCGATTAAAAAAAAAATAGAGAAAAGGGTGTTCACGTGTGACTGGTAGAAGGTCCAGTGTCAAGGCTGGCAGGATATTTCAAAGACAATAAACGATCTCTGACTTTGTTTCAAAAGAGCTTACAATAATCTTTACTACAGTTTCTGACGCTGGCGATAAAACCATGAAGAGAAAAGATAAGATAAAAATTTGATGTTAACTGCTACCATTTAGTTCTAGTATCAACTCAGCATAATGTTATTCTTTTTGATGTGAATAGGGAAAAGAAACGGCATCTGACAAGCAGCAGTTAATAATAATAATAATCATAATAATGATTCGAGTAAACGATAATATGGCTCCATGGTTGACAATGAATTATTTAGAAAGCTGCTTTACAAAAACTAGGCAAGTCGTGAACAAGAGAAAAAATCAATGAAAAATAGATACTTTTGTTATTATTATTTTGGTCTTCTTATTAATACGAATGAAGAAGTGGTTTGGGCCAATTAAAAAAAAAAATATTTGCAATCCATAGACATGAATAAATATGTTATTGATCAGATCAGATACAGAATAATAGAAAAATATGAACACAGGTAAAAGCGGGGAATGTAATGATCTAAAGAAGTGGGAAGAGAGAGCGATAGCTCCAGAGCCACCCAGCAATGCAGCCATCCACCACACAAACACAGACATATATGATGAAAGAGAAAATAGGAGAAAGGTAAGATCTATAGAAGGAAAGAGGATGACGAATTAAATGTAAGAGAGATACTCAGATAGACACACAGATAGACAACTTGCGAGTAGAGAGAAATAAAGATAAATAATAAATTACATATAATTATTTGGAGAGAGAAGAAAAGAGATATAAAGCGGTTATAAGAAAAAAAAAAAGAAATAGATAGAGATAGAGAGCGAGAGAGAGAGAGTGTGTAAAAAAGAAAGAGAGAGAGTGAGAGAGATACACACAGACAGACAGACAGACAGGCAGACGGAGAGACAGAGAGAGACGCACACGAGGGTAGAAAAAAAGGCCTCTTACAGCCATTTGCAAGGAACCGGAGGAAGAAGGTTTTTCGGCCTGTTGAAAGCATAAATTAAGTTATGCCCGCTCGCCCTGCCTTCTAATCCAGTGCTGATGAAGGCCAGGAAAGCAGCGAATCTTTGCAGCGGTGCACGGATCATCTTGTCATTTATGCTCAGGGAAATGATTTTATGAACGAGAGTCCAAGAGAAAGCATGACCATGAAGTCTCCCATGCAAAAATGACAATATTATTGAAAGCAGCAGATGGCAAACGTATTGAAAACGCCATCTAATTAAACATTAAATATTCTTTAAGTCCAATAAGGCGCATCTCATCATAACAGCTCACCAAACTGCGATTCGTGAGTAGAACTCAATATAAACTCTCACAGAGATGTCATTACATCAGAGAACTTTCTCTTCCTGCCATTCGCCATACCAGAAAAAGGACAGATTTAGCTCTAGCTCACCAGAGTCCGCCACTAACAGCATCAAATCATTAGGGCCTTTTATTTTGATGGTTGCCTTCATTTTTTTTTCGGGTGCGACCAGAGGACCCTTCCTCAATCTACTAATCTCTGTGGATGGTCAGTACTCTCTTAACGAAATTTGTCTTGCCGTCCAGAGCTCTCACTCAATTCGTTGCACGTGATGAGCATCATTCTGTAGACTGATTGGTGATGGGGCGGCTGTTGTACAAGTGAGAGAGCATTTTGTTATCTTACATAAAAGATCTAGAAGTTTACATTTGCTCACATAAACATTGATCTCTTACTTATTTTAGTGCAAGGTCGTGATAAAAAATGTGTGAAGTGGATCTTCAAAAGGTACTATAGGACGCCGATTGATTAAGTAATGCAACACTGCTACCAGTGGCGAAAATGATTTTCATGACTCTCTCTCTTTCTCTTACATTTTTCTTTTGCAGCCACCGAAGTTTACGTTTCATTCATATTTTTTTTGTCCATTGCCACGACTTGAGACAGCTAATTGAGCTTTCTGATACTAACTATGTACTTGTAAATTTAAAGAGCAAAACGGACAATCAGAAAAATAAAAGAGTACAGAGAATGAACAAATCTTTTATTGACTTGAAGTGATTTGATAAGTATTTCCCGTTTTGATGAAACTTCTGAAGCCCTGTGGATAATTTAACTTTGTGAACATTTTGGGATAAATTTTGGAAGCAAAAAAAACCCCACAACATTTTGAGTACGATAAGGCGGAATACTAAACAAATTTTTGTTCCCATTTTTACATTTAGTAAATTAGCTTCATAAGACACTCACAGAAATTGCACTTTTGACAATTGATATCACATTAAAATGCATTCATGAAAAAGAAATATTCAGTGAAGAAATTGTTTTGCATAATCACACAAAATCTGGAATTTGAGCTTTAAAACAACAAAGAAATTAATTATTTAAAAAATATCGATCGATGCTGAAACTAACACAAACTTTGAATTGATTTCGTGGAAATAAAATGCATTGATAGAATTAAAATGTTCTACAACTAACTATCGATACACGTTTTGATCAGAACAATTATGTTTATTAAAAGTAAACATGAGAAAATGTCCATTCTCTTCTCAAGTCTCTTATGCTTCATGCGAAGTGAAAGCATCCTCTGTCAATACTACCTGAAGACATTAAAACAATTTGAAGACCTTGAACAAATATTTACGCAAACAAAAGTAAACCCTCAACGAGCCTTAAACTGTATTACTATAGTTTTAAGCGAAACATCATTACTCAAAGACAATGAAATTCTCCTTATTTACATCGGTTTTCTTCCTTTCATTGAACATAAAAGCAAGAAAAGAAGGCCTGGTCGCTGTCAATATTTGAGATGCTTCAATTAGTTTGGGAAGATTAGCCCATGAATAATGAAGAGCCAATCGAGGAGACGCTTCTTTGAGGAAGGAGGGAACGTGGAAGAGAGAGAAAGAGAGAGGTAGATAGAGAGAGGATAAGTATTTAATGTATGACATAGAGAGTGGGAGAGAGAAACAAAGATAACTTCAGAGTAAGAGAGAATAGATGATATCTCATTAGGAGAGAAGGCCTCGTGGACTACTCGAATCGAAAAGAAAAAAAAAATAGAGAGAGACTGAGGCAAAGGGTAGCGGAGGGGAAAGTCTGGTAAATGGAGAGAGAAAGAAAGGGAGAGAGAGAGAGAGAGAGAGAGAGAGAGAGAGAGAGAGAGAGAGAGAGAGAGAGAGAGAGAGAGAGAGAGAAAGAGAGGGGGGGAGTGAGGGAGAGGCTATGGGTAATTTAGCAGCTGTGAAGGTGATTAGCTTTAAACACAAGCAATGGAGGAACAAAGCGACTCTTTAAGAAGTTTTGAATTACAGGAATTGAACAACTAATGGGTATAAAATATGAAAGCTAAAATAAAAAAGTTACAGGCTGAAAAATGAGCGATGCTCTATCGTCAACCGTTCCGAAACAATGCTCTTGAGAGCAACAAATAATTCGATTCCAATCTCTCTTTTTCGAGAGGAAGGATTTTACAATTTAGATGTAGTTATAGACTTTTTTTGATATTTAACGATGAAAGAAAATTTTGGTTTAAACATAGACTCTCATGTCTTCGGAAATCTTTTCACATCCTGAATTATTGAGAGGAAATAAATAGAGCGGCTAAGCAAAATAGCTTTTCATTATCCAAAATTTATTTAGAGAAAGTGAAATTTGGAAAAAATAGAGTTTAACTAAATGAAAAAAAAAGCTAATTTTGCCAAACCCAAATTCTAATTACATGTCTTTTAAAACATTCATCATTATATAGATTAAACTAAATATGCAGCGATGAATTCCCGCAAGACTGTGCACCCCAAAGCACTTCTTTGCTGAAATTCAGTGCCTTATGATGGTGTTAAAATGATTTTTAATAGATTAGGAAAGTACAGAATTAGCTGATATCCCACATTGGCCCACATCATTACGAAATTCAGATTAGACTATTTGAACCAATAATTGCTTGTTAATCCGATAATTTCTTATGAAGAACGTTAAAGGGTCACCTACAAGATAGAGATCCGAACTAACTCTAGCATTCTATCTCGTTTTGAATGCAATACCATATTCCATATCACAAGAACCTTTTGTCTCATATAGACAGCGTACGCCAGAGGCCCTGGTCAGAAAATCATCGTTAAAGAAACCAGAATGATGGTTGCAACTTATAGAAAAAGATGTTTGAAGTGAGAAGTTAGAATAAGTCTTACATCAACAAAGTAAGGTAGTTTCAGATAACACACCAAGATATGTTATGAAATAAGATTTTGTTAAAGCAAAATAATTTTAACCGAGTCTCTGCATAATTGACAAAGACAATTATAATAAATGAGCCTCAGAGAGCTAGCTAGATATAAAGAAATATGAAAGAAAATACATTGAATTGTATCTGAACCATTGTATACCACGTGAAAAGAACAAAGAGAAAAAAAAGAGAGAGGGAGAGGGAGAGAGAGAGAGAGAGAGAGAGAGAGAGAGAGAGAGAGAGAGAGAGAGAGAGAGAGAGAGAGAGAGAGAGAGAGAGAGAGAGAGAAGTAAATGCTAAGGTATTCTATAATTTTACATTTGGCAGATAAAGAAGCCACAAGTTATACAAGAAAGAAGGTAAAAACGGAAAAGAAAATGCGACCAGGGCGAATGGCTAAGAGGACGATCAAAACGACCTGATCCTCTTGACACTTTTACCCGGGCTTGAAATCGGCCGCAACAAAAGGTCCTCGAGGCAACAGGGCACACCCAGGTCCTAGCACTGTAAGTCTGGTCAAACTAGGACCAGTGTACGGTCGATTGGCGGCTTTTAAAATCTGAGAGTAAAAAATTTAACAAAATTAAAGAAAAAAACTTATTAAACTTTATTAAATGACTAAGTATGTTTTTATACACTGAATATGCCCACGCAGTCAGTCGTTAATAATATAATCACTTGCTAGATTACTTTGAAAAGCTTTTCCAGAGCGCCCTCCTTAAGTTTTTATATAACATTATGATCTCATGCAAACAAGAATATGGTTTTGCGTTTAACTAAGTTAGGTGGTGGAACAAGTGCATTCTTAGAAGCTTTTTAAATGTCTGTCCGAAATTTGTGTCTCTCAGTTGTTGTGGTTGGCTGTTTTTTTTTTTGTTTTTTTTTTGTGCAGCAGCACTGAGAGCTCTTAATAACTCTCTTCATTATAAGTTTAAACAACAAAAAAAGTAATAAAATCCATGTTTTATTCTAGAGTTGGTTTTCCTTATTTTGCGATTCGTGCACGGGCCATAAATGCTGTTGACTTTCCCAGTTTTTCCGATGGTACATAAAGATTGCTGTGTTCGCCTGTGTGGGCACGCAATGCAGTTTCCGTTGTGGCTCCATACTTGCTGCAGTTTGCATAATGTGTTCTACAGTTTCTACATGTCTATAGGTCTGACTCTTTAACTTTGAGAGTCCTCAATTAAAAAAAATGGCAATGCAATAATGAACACCAACCCAATATTTCCGCACATAAAGCTGTGTAGTTTTGCCATCACCTCCAACTCATAGCAGTGTTAGTAACAATCATGCGTTCTTTGAAGAATTTAACATCGTCTAAGTTTTTCGGAGGATCTGATGTGGTGTTAGAAGCATGCACTCATCTCAGGTCATACGTGCGGGGATCGTGGCCTGTTTTGCGAGCTAATGAAGTATCTTGTCATTCTTGATTATAGTATTTTAATTATGACCAGTTTTGCACTATGTTGTATTTCCATCCCCCTTTACTGCATTCTTTAAAGTCTGTTAGACCATTCACAATCTGTTCCAGCTATGATCCCTTGCGGACTCAATTATGTACCTTTTAAGTTTCATATATTTTGCAAAGCTATTGAATCTATTACAAAATCAGATAGTGTAGTTGAATTCTTCTGCTTGAGAACTCCCGGAGACAGGACTTGCATCACTCTGAATGACTAATTTGGCTTTATACATTGAGAGAAGGAGACGGTATCTGCAGCGCTGCCTTACATTTAATTACCTCAAATCCTGTTCAATAATATGAGCGAAGTATTCCACCCGCCATGACACTCTCAATAGTCATTCCAACACGTATTACTTAACACATTCAAGGCAAAAGCAAATAAAAAACACCCAAAAACTTGATCTCAGCCTTTTGAGAACGATGAACAATGTGTATGTTTGTGAGAGACAGGGAGAGAAATAAAAAGGGACAAAGAGAGAAACAAAGAGGGAGAAAGAAAAATAAAAAAGGGAGAGAGAACAGAAAGAAAGAGAGAGAGAGAGAGTGAGTGAGAGATAGATAGATAGATAGATAGATAGATAGATAGATAGAGAGAGAGAGAGAGAGAGAGAGAGAGAGAGAGAGAGAGAGAGAGAGAGAGAGAGAGAGAGAGTGAGTGAGAGAGAGATAGATAGATAGAGAGAGAGAGAGAGAGAGAGAGAGAGAGAGAGAGAGAGAGAGAGAGAGAGAGAGAGAGAGAGAGAGAGAGAGAGAGAGAGAGAGAGAGAGAGGACAGTGAAACCCACAGAGAGTTCGAAACATCAGTAAATGTGTGCGGGAGGATGAGCGGACGTGCCTGGGCGTGACAGAGCCTCTGGAATACTGAGTTATGGGTAGGGATTTGCTCTGATATTCGAGACATCACTTCGAGAGGACTCACCATCGCCTCCCCTCCTCACTCACTGATCTGCCGCAAGATCCCTCTCACATTTGAATCTCTCTCTCTCTCTCTCTCTCTCTCTCTCTCTCTCCCTCTCTTCCTCCCTCACTCTTCTTGTTCTTTCTGCCTTCTTGCCTTTCAACTATCTATCTGTCTACGTATCTATCGACCAATCAATCAATCTAGGAGTCAATCAAACAATTTATCTAACTATGTGGTCTATTTGTTAAGTCCACCCAGTTTCAGAGTACTTGTTTGACTCGTTACTGACTACAAAACTGCTTCTCTATTTAAATAAATATTAGTCTTCTACGAATAAAGATGTTTGGTATTGGTTGTAGTTTGTCTATTACTCTAGTTCGGGTTGATAGTATATATACCTTTTTTTTCAATTTGTTCTCTTTTTTTGCATAACGTTTTCGTTCTACTTATTCAGTTGACGAGTTGTGGCTATGTCATTCATGCTCTCTACTACTTTTATACATTAACATTTTATTTAAAGTTCTTGATTGCTTTTATGAAAACTCAACTTCTTAAAATAGCTGAACAAACATGGGAACAATACCATACAAAGTTTTTTGGGTGTATCATCTTTTATGCCTTAAAAGAATACAAATTGATATAGTGATTATGATCCATCAATCAATCGTGTTGCTGTTTTGCCTCTTGCTGCTGGTTTTCTGTATTTATGATATTACCACAATTATAACTATCTATCTCTTCATCTAACTGTTTGTCCGACTCCTTCTTTATCTCTCTAAATTAATTCATATACCTCGTTCACTCTTTTGTATTATCTATCTATCTGCAATCAATTTTTTTCGAACCCCTGTATCCGTTCGGTGTACTTGTTACATTGTTGAAAAGATTAAAAAACAAATACAAAGAAAACCCACGCACACACAATAAAACAACAACAACAAAAAACAAAAACAAAACTACAACAATTCACAAACTCAGTCCTCTCCTCAGATGTCACAAACACGAACACACTTTTCAACAAAAACCTAGTCATGTTCCTAGGATTCCATTCATTCGCCATTCCCCCACTCAACTAATTGAGAAATGTGAGTTTTCACGCGCAAGGCTTCTTGTCTTCTTGTTCAGTAACGCGAAGGCATCCGAAGCGACCTTTCTAAACCAGAATACGAGCTAGCTTTTATTTTTAGATTCAGTTCCGAGTAACCAGGAAGCGATTGGTTTATCAAATCAAGAAATGAAACAAACGGAAAAAAATATTGTAAAGATATTTTCAAATGAAAATGAAAATGACCTAAACTTGGTGCTATTAAATTGTAATCTAGAGTTATTAAGCTTTAAAATAGTTGGGTCGAGAAAAAGAAAAAGAAAATATGGAGAAAGGAAAAGGAAGAAAGAGAGAGAGAGAGAGAGAGAGAGAGAGAGAGAGAGAGAGAGAGAGAGAGAGAGAGAGAGAGAGAGAGAGAGAGAGAGAGAGAGAGAGAGAGAGAGAGAGAGAGAGAAATGAATGAAGAGCAATAGGTAAGGATGAAGTTGTCAAAAGGAATAAAGTGCGGACCATCAAACCTCAAACCGAATATTTCCAAAGAGACGAAGGACAAACATATTTAAATCAGGGAGAAGCGAGATAAAATAAGGCAGGAAGGCGAACGGTCGTAGAAGCAAGTCAGGTAAAGAAAATCAATGGGTGAGTACGGAAACCCGGGGGGCGCGAATTTGTTGCTCGATCGCTCTTCCTTTGCGAGCGACATGCAAAGACCAACAGGTTTGCCCGAGCTCGCCTTCCTGTTTGTTGTGATGGGAGGCCGGCGGCCTTGCTCGGACCAAAGTACTCAGGTTCCCACCAGGCAAGCCGTCAATGGATGGCGACTGGCGACTGGCGACGGATTGGCCATGGCCTAGGCGAGCAGAGGCCTAGCAGAGTACTGATCACTCACACTCTTCTAGCAACCGATGTTGCCTTGCTTAGTGCCTGGTGCCTGGTTCAGATTGTTGACTACAATGTTCCTTTGGTAAAATAACTTTTCCATCTCTCGTCTAAGAAAACTATCTCAGCGATATTAATTTCTCGGCTCTTTGATCTGATTTTCCTTTTATTGGAAGGGAAGTGCGATCATATTGTTTTCCTGGAGTCTTGACAGAACAGACTTTGATCTTCTCTACATCCGGCAGGTTGTGGATAGGATATTTCTGCGGTTGAATATTGTTTTTCTTGTTTCACCGGTGATAAGAAGTTAACATTGTATCTCGAAGCAGGATTTTTCTTTGTTATAGAAATTATGAAAACAGTGATTTGCTTGGTGGAATTATTGTTATTCAAACGGTTTTAAGATATCGGAGGTAAATTTGACCTCGTGAATTTTTTTTCAACTTTAAAGCCATTAGAATGAAAAAATAAAAAAAAAAAACAACTTGTGAAACGTCACTAGAATATTTACTTGTTACTTTTCACATTGTTTCGCAGTAGACCCCAAAGGACAACATTAGTCTTTTATAATATTTTTAAAATAGTTTGCTATTTGCTCTACTTTACTAGATTCTTATGCTTTCAGTGTTGAGAGGAATTTTTTTTCTTGTTCAAGCTCTTGGATAAGCTTGAAAGTGCATTTTGTGAATTCCCTGTGATTGATACAGAACGAACATGCCAAGTTCTCATTGATCTCTCGAGCTCTTCGGTTCCCAACTGGTGTGTGGCGATGCATTTAGCTGCACCGACGTCAAGCGACGCCCTCCTCTGACATTAATTATCCACTCGACGTAGATAGTTTTAACATGTAACCAGCAGTTTTTCACACTGTAGTTCTTTGCTCTTCTTTCTTTTCAATATCTGTTGATATGCAATTTTTTAATCTAATTATTAATCATTCAAAATCCAGTATACATCTCTCTCTCTCTCTCTCTCTCTCTCTCTCTCTCTCTCTCTCTCTCTCTCTCTCTCTCTCTCTCTCTCTACAGACACACACTTTTTGAATCCTATATAATTACCAAGTTGTCCTTCAAGTGTGGTGTTTTTGCTTTTCTATTTGGATTTCTCTCTCTCTCTCTCTCTCTCTCTCTCTCTCTCTCTCTCTCTCTCTCTCTCTCTCTCTCTCTCTCTCTCTCTCTCTCTCCTACTCTTTCGTTTCGCCTGCCTCCTTATGGTTTTTTTTTTTTTTTTTTTTTTGCTCTATTCCGTGTAAATTTTTCTTGTTTAATATATTTACACTCTTCTGTGAAAATTTTTTTTTATCATTTCATTCTGCTTTTGCTGATTCATTGTGAATACTGGTTTTTTTTTCTCAGTCGTCTTTAAATTTTTCTGTTCTCATATTTCAATATAAAATACGCTCGTATTTTCCCATTATTCTCCCCCATATCTCTTCGGTACTTGCTTTGCGTCCGATTATCTCCCTTATCATTTTAGATCTCACGTGTGCTAATTTAATGTAAATGAATCTGAAATGTTATTTGCGTAAGGATCCACCACTGGAATTCTCTAATTATGCCGCTTTGCCTCAGAGAATACTGCCGTCCTACCCTTTCTATCCACTCTTTCTCTCTGTCCCTGAATGTCTGCCTTTATCTTTCTACCCATCTATTTCTTTAACTATTAAGTTTTAACATTCTGTCTCTTTTGACTATTTATTTCCTCCCTGTCTTCCAGTCCTGGATATCATCTATTGACCATACTTTTCAACTCATGTACCGGTATAACTTTTTCTACAAGGTTCTCTCTCTCTCTCTCTCTCTCTCTCTCTCTCTCTCTCTCTCTCTCTTTCTCTATCTCTCTCTCTCTCTCTCTCTCTCTCTCTCTCTCTCTGTGTCTCTCATAGTCAATATCATCTTTTTTGTGAAGAATATAGATTAAAGATTTGTCTTGGAGATGCATGAATTCAATATGCTCTTAATGAACCATATGAAAGGCTATATTGGTTGATGCAAGTTTTTTTAAATATCCAGTTTTTTTTCTCCATCTTACACTTTTCCAGAGAGAAGTGAAGAGAAAGCATATTTACATGGAGACCTTTAGAACTACCTTTAGTTCTAAACCACAAGTTCTTCCCACGAACTTTTACCGGCAGCCCCGCTAATAACAGCTCCAATCATAATATACTTACTTCAGAACCCTCAGGCGAGTCCTTTTCCTACTTCTAATAATAGGGAGCGCGGACTGAAGAAATACAATCTTATAATCAATATTGTAAGGGAAAAAAACACTGAACTATTTAGCTTTGCTGCGGGGACTGAGAAAAGGTATAGATTATTCAAGAAAAAAAAAAGTAAAAATGGGAGGGAGGGAGAGAGAAACAAAGAGAGAGAGAGATAGAAGGAGAGAAAGAGAGATCAATGGAAAAAGAAAGAACGGTAAACAAAAAGATTAGGGATGAACTATTTACGCACTGAAACTGATGCCATGAACAAAAGCAACGAATGAATGTTTGTTCTCCGATGCTCTTTATCATAAAAATTTGAAAGCAAAGAACTTTCCACCTGTTCTCTAAAAGGGCTGATTCTCCTATGTCTTCTTGTAGAGCTCTGCAAACTAACCATCATTTGTTATCATTTTTGAATACTTCAGTTACAATGAATTAAAAAAAAATATTCACATCAGTTTCAGTGTCACAAACGATGTTCACCTCTCTCGACTTTGGAAAATTCTAAATCCACACTTTTTAAACAACCAATTATTAACACGTCTGTGAAGTTCTGATTTGAAACATGATTCTGCCGAGGGGAAGTAATCCATCTTAGATTGGTTCAAGAAAAAAATAGACTTGACAACCATCCGAGGGAGATTACTCACAGGCGAAATAGTTGAATCGAGCTGCACAAAACATGATATTGTTTCCAAGGGCCTGAAAAATGGGAGAAAGTACCTATACGGTGTGCCATTTACGACATGGTTTTCTGTAGTCTCGAGGTTCACTGGCAACAAACTTTAAATACAGTATTTAACTTGATTCAGACTACATTTAAAGAAAAAAAGTTTCTCACCGAAATGTGCTTGTAGTTTCACCCTAAACTATTTCTTTGTTTGGCAACTCTTTCACAAAGCTTGCAATTATTCCAGCTCACAAACTCAGCAAGCGACCGTTTATTATAAAATTGGGACTACCACAAATTTCCATTATTGGGTCTGTTTGCATTAGCCTAGAAGTTATTTAGCATGCGCGGTTAATACTCATTGTAAGGAATATTCATAATTTTGCCTGATCCTATTAATCCCACTGTTGCCCTGTGTTTGCCTTCCATTTAACTAACCGTCCCAAATTTGTAAAGATATCAGTTTTTTACATTTAAAAACTCATGTCCGCAGTACCTGAACGTTGTGGACTTTTCATGCAGTCAGCGCCATAGTTGTGGTCCCAAACTGTCAGTAGCACTGGTCAAACAGTCAATATTTGTCCCAGGGGAGCCCCCCAGAGCGCCTGGCTTCCTGGCTTACAGGGCAGCTCGGGGGTTGACCGTGTGGTGGACAGGAAGGTCGTAACTGGCCGTGAAGAGCTGTATGTATTGTACTGCGTAGGGTTTGGTGTGGAGGTGAGTCATGCTCTCGCCTTCGTTAATTAGGTTGAGTACCGAGTGAGTAGGAATTATTGTGTCATGGCGCCCAATCACTGGGGCTGAAGGCTTTAGACAGGGGGCTTACTTGATGATGGAATACTGGGGATAAACGGGATAGAGAGAGGAAATCGGCTCATCCAGAGAGTGATGGTTGCACAGAAATTATATAGAAAACAGAACGACTTCTCTTTTTTAGATAAAAAGTATGTAATCACGAATACACATTTTTCTCCGCAGAAGTTGTGGTAAAAATTAATTTGCTATAGAAATAAAATTTGTACTGCCTCTGAACACATTTCCAAAGAAAACAAGACAGTGTGTCTTGAAATCTATGGAACTTTAAAAAATAGAAAATTTGATACACTCATAATGATAACTGATTGCAATTACATAGTAAAGTAATAGTAAAACATCGCAAATATATAACTTGATTTATAAGCCACCTTCAACAGAGCTTTGACCTAAAGCAACTACAGAATTAAAAATTGTTTTGAAGACTTTCCTTGAGGACATGGTCTAATTTGTTTTAACTGGCAATACTTGCCAACTATTTACATCGCTATATTATATGTAAAATCCCTATGCTAAAGTTCCTTACAGCCTTTTCTGTTCTATGAATGAAAAAATAAGTATGTTAAGTTGTCGAAAAATTTCTTTTTAAACATTCGATAAAATGCCTCAAGATATTTAAACCTTTGTCTTATGGACCTTCTTGAGTAGAGTCCGAACTAAAATTTTGCCCTGTCCTCTCTTTCGCGTTTATGGGACTTCCTGAAGAAAGAGATGAAAATCTTTATAGTTGCTGATTGTTTTTTCTTCAGAATCATCGGAGATTTAGGGGGCGTCTAAAATGGATTACCTCTCGATTATATTAAGCGAATATTTTTTCGAACAATAATACAACTCCACCAAGACTTTCTTCTGTAGATTAAGATTGTCACACAAATAAAAAACTGTATTAAGTATGCTTCATATTGATCGATTTATTAAAATGTGATAAATATTTACATAAAAAGCGAAATTACAGTTAGATGGTATTCGACAAAACAATGAACTAAAACAGTATGAAATGAGTCACAAATATTATTTGGCTAAATGGATTTTTAATTTTTGCTGAAGTAAACTCCAATGTTGCCCGTCTTCTTTTATTTCTTTTTTTTTTTCCTTCTAAAGGAATGAATGGCCATCACTTTTCTAGTTATTGCAGTTATTTTAGTTAGCGGTCATGATGCGATTTTTAAGCATACTCACAGCCATAATTAAGTTCCTTTTTTTTTTTTAACCTACAGTAAATGTTCTGCCCCCTGAACACTCGATCTTCACAGTTACAGAAAATAATATTTTCTATAGAGCCGAATTCGCAGCTGTAGAGCTTTGTTTCTCAAACTCGCGTTGGACAAAAAGCAGTGAAAAGTCATAATGTGAACTATTGGGCCTGGATAAAATATGCCAAGCGTCTGACCGTTGATAGATTGTCATCCCCTGGGTGCAATAACCATGTCTTTGATTTGAGCGAGGTGCTGGTGGGGGGATCAATTCTTGATGAGCTTGGTGAGGAAGTCACAGAACGGGCGTGGTGCTGGCATTAGGAAGACTGAAAGATAGATTCAAAGAGAAGCAGGTTAGAAAGGTATGGAGAACGTTATGAATAAATAGAAAAGAAAGAGAGATAGATAGATAGAGAGAGAACATAAAAAAAGAAAGAAAGATAGAGGAAGACAGTAGATAAACATTTTGAAATAAGAGAATAGACAGATAATATTATTTTTGACATAAAAAGATAGAGAGAAAGAGAAAGAAAGAATGAGAAAGAGAGAGAGAAAAAGAGAGAGAGAGAGAGAGAGAGAGAGAGAGAGAGAGAGAGAGAGAGAGAGAGAGAGAGAGAGAGAGAGAGAGAGAGAGAGAAAGAGATAGAATTAGGCAACTGTTTCACAATATTTCTAGTCAGTTAATCAACCATAAAGAGTGCTATATCCGCCACAGGTTTCTCCTTCTCTTTATGTTTTAACTTGTTTATCGATGCATGTTTTCTACAGAGATTCACCATCATCTCATATCGATCCAAATAGAGCCGGTATTTTTTTTTTATTTTTAAGTTTACACGTACAAAGTACAAAGAAGATTCTGGCTAGATGTTTCTACAAACATTCTCTCTTCGATTTGAGAGCCACACCCTGAATACACATGTTTCACCATCAGTTCCCAATAACCGCTATTTCACTGGTTTTTTTTAAAGCGCCGCTAAATACAGGCTTATCGGCCCATTCTTCTTCATCGTATCATTTTGTGATGGAGAGAGCCCGACCTCTCTCAAGTCCAGCTCTACGCCCGGCCACCACCTGTCGTATGTCCCTGGAGCGCCAAAAAGTCTGACATGACCCATCACATAGCCTCTCTCTCTCTCTCTCTCTCTCTCTCTCTCTCTCTCTCTCTCTCTCTCTCTCTCTCTTCTGTGCCGTGAGCTGCTAGAGTCTAAAATGATGACTCATTCTTGATAGAGGGACGATATAGAACAAAGTCTTTTTTCCGGGGAACTGCCAGATTTTTCGCCTTGTTGAGACCAGAAATCGAATTACACCCCCTCCGGTTTATGGCCTTAATGCACTCTTCTCAGATCCGAGTTTGAATCAGAGCGAAGAAACATCGAATATTGTATTATGAAAACGAAAAAAAAAAAAAAAAAGGAAAAAAAAATACTGGCTGGCAAACGGCAAAGTAGAGATAATAAAAAAGATGGAATGTCTGAAAGGATTTTGGTCCATTATATCTTGCGGAAACAAATATCAAAATTTTCGTGAAACTGGTAAATCATAGCCATGGTCCTGTCAGCGAGAGGAAATAAAAAACGTAACAAATCTTTCATCACCCTTTCCTCGCATCAAACCTGGAAATGGGGCCGTTGGTAATCAGAAAAAAAAATAAGGCAATACATTTTGATTTTTAGTGAACTTTTACTTTAGATGAATTTCATCTTGAAAAACATCTTTTCTCCTCGACAATAAAGTCTGTGACATCGTCGTGATCTTTTATTTTTTTTATTAGACCAGAATGGGATGTAAACTATGCTTTCTTGTGAAAATCAGGGATGGAAGTCTTGCTCTTTAGATCAAGTTCATGTTGAACTATACCTATCCAAAGTGCAATGATTTTGTTAGTCTCTGAACACCAGAACAAAAGAAATAGGCAGTTTAATTAAAGGGAACTTAAAATTATCTGATCGGATTTGGAATTTCTGGCCCATCGAAGTGAAAGAGGTCTCGTCGTGCGGGGTTCAAATTCTCCTGATTCAGTTCACATGCTTAGATGTGGTCATATAGCAAGAAAACTCTCTTTGAAACCGATGCTACCACCCTAGTTATGTGGCAATCGAAAGAACACGCCTTCCACTAATACACAGACCTCCGCTACGTTTACTTTATCTTGAATGATACTGTTACTCTTTGCTTGTTTTTCTTATGAAAATCACAGCACCTATAGTTCTGACATGGTTATCGATACTTACAAGGCGCTCAATGTAATATTTCTTTGTCTTTTTAACAACTAAAGAAATAGCTGGACAGACTAAGTTAATCAATCAACTCAATCTGAGACGTTCAGAGACTAATTGAACCCTGCTTTCCTTTAGCATGACTTTATGTTCTGTTTTTTTTTTCAACATTAGACACAGATCCGTGGTTTGCCCAATAACTCTACGTCCTATACCCAAAACTTTAAAGGTCGAAAATAGCAGATTCAACGTCTTTGTTATCAGTGCACTGCGTTAGAAATTCTTTTTTCTATCATACTCGTCCACTTTATATGCAAAACGATCCATGTTTTAATCTTCCTTCAAAAAAAAAATCAATTTCTAAAAGCCTGGTTAATTGAGTAACGTCAGTGATAAGAAGTAACGTAACTTGAAAATCAAATCAGATTTTAATATATTTTTTTTAAAATATTTTATATCTCAATGCCCTCTACTTCCTAGTGCTGCAGCAGTTAATCAATAGATCGTCAGTTCATCGAAATAAACATTATTTTAGTAAACACAAGATAGGAGGCAGTATTAGCCTGAGCTTCAGCAAACTTCGTCTTTTTCGTTTGCTACATGATTCTCATTGTTCAGACAAAAACTGGCAAAACCGCTAGGTAGTTATCTAAATGCAATGTCCCTTAAACCAGAACGTCTTTAGCCTGATTTGAACAAAAGGTGCAGCTTTTCTCTGTTCCCGTGAGTTCTGTCAATACCATGCATTGCAAGCCGTAACGAACTGTGCTCGTAGCAAAAAAGTAATGATGTTTTTCCAAAGGGTGTTTAGGGTTTCATAAAAGAAAATCGAAACGCTATGATAAAGAAAACAAAGGCTGCTGTTCGTCCAAGACTTGGCCTGAATTTCATCTAACAAAAGGAAGAAACTGGCATAATGAGAATCTCAGCTTTTTTTTTTTTTTTGCTTGAAACCACTAGACAGCTAAGAAAGCAAGAAGACCTGTTTTCATAACTATGTGAAATCTTTCGATCAATTTTATGGGTGTTTGATTTGAGAAACGGGATTTCAAAAACAAGAACAAGGAAAAATAAAAGATTAAACCCTTTGTCTTAAAAAGCGCATGGAAATTTCAGAAAGCAAAATGAAATTAAAACAAATGGAAAAAGAGCGCTCGGAAGAGTACATCACATACGAAAATAAAAGTGTGAAAAAGGAATAATAATGATAATAATAATAATAATAATAATAATAATAATAATAATAATAATAATAATAATAATAATAATAATAATAATAATAATAATAATAATAATAATAATAATAATAATAATAATAATAATAATAATAATAATAATAATAATAATAATAATAATAATAATAATAATAATAATAATAATAATAATAATAATAATAATAATAATAATAATAATAATAATAATAATGATAATAATAATAATAATAAAAATAATGTAGCAAACGCAGATGATAAAATAAAGCCAATATGTCTTTCTTTTTAACCTCCACCATTTCAACTATTGACCTTAAACAGCCGGACTATAGTGCGATGGAAGTTTGTTGAAAAAGCTGCTATGTATGTTTCATGAGGTTTGAAACAATGAAGATTTATGGCATATCCATTAATATATTTTTTTTTATGTAGAAGATAACTTCTTTTCAACATTGAATAATCAACTCCTATGTATAAAGCTTCCTAATATATACAATATAATCTTTGAAAATTAATAAAGAAACGTCAATTCTGAGATCGACTCTCTTGAAAAAATCATTTTATTTTTATCGAAATATGTGTTAGATATTGATAGCCTGAAAGCATAGAAAAATGTTTTTTAAGTAAACATGCGCGTTATAATTATAATATAATTATGTAAAAGCATAGTGCTGTTTATTTATTTGGGTTGAATAATGCTCAATCAAATTACACCAAACTGGATTAAAATTCTTTTCTGACGAAGGAGAGAGAGCTTAAATAGATCATAAGCATCTTGTGAATGAATAAAACATGATTGACAATTTAAAAGTTATCAAATTTATTTTTTGCAAAGACGAGTTCCTTCTTTTCCCACCATCTACTCGATCCTGGCCCTTAGGGGATATGACCCTACGCCAATCCAGTTTTAACTTTTCTATAACCAAATTCAAATTGCAACGAAAGTGTGAATTAAATGCGATTGATCGATCTCTTTGCCAAAATTGAACAACTAAATGTACTTGAAAAGATATTCTCATACACGTGGCATTGATCGTTCTTCATCAACTGTTGTGACCAATTCAGTACGTTATGAAATGGCAAGCATCTCTCCTGAATGAAGCATGAAGCAGGAGTTGTGTTCTCTAAAGTTTACTCTACAATATACTTCAAACAAACTCTGTGCTCATCTTAGTCCGCCGCAACCACTTCTACTTTACGTATCTGAGCTTATCACAGCGTGGCAGTGTGTCGCATGGCACCAGCCTCTTGTCCAGCCGGTCAGAGAGCCAATGTCCGCTGCTTGGGTCAACAGTCAATATCGGTCCGTGGGGACAAGACTAGGACCAGGCGGCAGCATCGGCGACTGGTGGGGCGAGGGGGGGAGAGAGAGACAGAGAGAGAGAGAGAGAGAGGGAGAGAGAGAAAGACAGAGAGAGAAAGACAGAGAGAGAGAGAGTGAGAGAGAAAGACAGAGAGAGAGAGTGAGAGAGAGAAAGACATAGAGAGAGAAAGACAGAGAGAGAGTGAGAGAGAAAGACAGAGAGAGAGTGAGAGAGAAAGACAGAGAGAGAGTGAGAGAGAAAGACAGAGAGAGCGAGAGCGAGAGAGAGAGAGAGAGAGAGAGAGAGAGAGAGAGAGAGAGAGAGAGAGAGAGAGAGAGAGTCCATCTTTCGGTGTGAAATTCGGTGAAAGAGATAAGGGCGGTGTTAGTATGATATTGGTGATGGTGGAGAAACGGGGGGAGGGGGTTAGAGTGTTCATAATTGGTACCAAAGAGCATAACGTTACCGTGCGTGTGTTAAGGAATGAGTCACTAATTCTCTGGAACCCTTAATTGGGTTGTGAGGTCGCCAGGGTAAGACTTCTTCCACTGTACAGGGAGGGAGGAAAAGGTCAAGAGACCAAGCGGCCTGAAGCACTGTCTTTCTGGATAAAATGGAAATAATGTTGTATTGGGAATCTCAAACAGAGTGATAGGGCAGTTTCATGAGGCCAAAATTCTGGGCTTTATTTTGAGATTAATGGCTATGAAATCTCGCTGGGAAAAACTGATTTAACACATATTATTTGCTTCGGAAGCGGTTCATTAAAAAGGTCATCATTGTTTGCTATGGAATATCGCGCTATCTTTTGAAATGGAGAAAAAGTATGATGTCATTACTGGTTCTAAAGAATGTGAGAATAGGAGGTGCCTCACTTTAATCTACTCTGAGCGAGGCATCTTACGAACAGAACGAGGACCCGAAATAAATAAACCTTTGCAGTAAGACAATGAAAAAGTGGACTTTATCATGTAATCATTTGGCAGTCAGGACAGTTTAGAATTTTTATGGTGTGGGCCTGTGGGCCGAACAAAAAGTGTCTTCTGAGTATTATTCTGCTTTAACTACTTAAAAAGTTGAAAAGATACAGATTACACATTCCTTATCATAAGAAAGTTTGGCCACTTCATTGACTTGATCTATAGTTAAGTGGTTCTGGCCTTTGAGCCATCTCAGACGTTAAGTCTTGTGAGCTTCACCCACAGGGCACAAGTCTCTAGAAAAGTACGATTTTTAAAATACAAAGAACAGTTTTGCTTTTAGGTAACAATGAACGACAAATTGTTTAACGCATTAGTTAAGTGCTGTAAAGAGAAAGTTCTATCACGACTGTTCCTCCCCATTCTTTTGCACGCGGTCCCTTATTTACTCACCCTCCCAAACTTCTCAAGGGTGTCAAGCTTATGACATAACTACCTGATCGAATTCACTGTTAATGTTACTTCTGAGTTGTTCAATGATCGACAGGCACGCCCTTCCATCATGTTCCAAAAGTCATCCGAAACGGTACGACCATTTGATAAAAAGCCCTTGCTTTCTTTTATTCTCTTCGGTAAAAATTTGCCTTTACAACAACATTGCAGATTGTTTTTTTATTGGTCATTGACAATAGCGGTACGACCATCTTGCAAAAGCAACTTAATAAACAAGCATACGCCTACAATTATACTGGTGATAACGATAAAGCTCACCCACAGCTTTTTATTTTAAATTAAGTATTAGCAAAGTGTAATCATTCTAAATTATGTTTTCAGAAGTCCATGACTCTCAAACGCACAAAAGCAGATACCAAAAATTTTAACACACTAAAATCAGTAAATATGATATTTCTGTTCCTTTAAAGCTTTCTTTGCTTAGGATGCTCTTCAGTCTCTTTATTTGTGCTTCAGGTCTGAACCATCTTTCGCAAATATTTGAATTCTTTGATCTGTTAAGCTGTTTATTCATCTCTGCTTAGAGTACACGTAATGTTTTTTTTTGTGTTAATCCTACTTTCTGTTTTCCTTCTTTTGCGTTCTAATCTTTTGACTTCCTATCTTCAGCTACTACATCCACTCTGGTCTTTAAGTTCTTTGTCTAATTCTACATAGAAGTTTTTTGTCATCATCATGTCTAAGGTTGCTTCTAGTTTTTTCCTCACGTAATTAAAACTTTTAATTTTCAATTATTCCTAATTCTATTTCTTTTAGTAGAAATTACAATTAGGACTTGAATTTGGTTTAATTCTGCTTGCAGAATGATATTGACAACACGAGCACCTATACCTATACAATAATTGCGGTCTGAAAAAAAAATTGTAAGAGATGAGGTGCTCCGAATCCTAAATTATGTTGCCGTATCTTTTTGTGTGCTATTTTTGGTTTAATCCAAGTAGCGCTTTCCTCAAAGAAAGAAAATTCCGGAGAGAAGTGTTCTAAGCGGATTCTACAGGATAAAATATTACCAGTATCGGAAACCATGACAGATCTTTGTCCCGTAGGAATAGTAAACAAAGCTATCAGTGGATTTGTAAGGATTGGATTAAATTCTTAATGAGATGATTAGCGGGCAGAAATAAAGAAAAGGAGAGATAGATGAGATACCTAGTGTACAAGAAGAGATAGATAGATAGAGAGAGAGAGAGAGAGAGAGAGAGAGAGAGAGAGAGAGAGAGAGAGAGTGAGAGAGATAGCGAGAGGGAGAGAGAGAGAGAGGACGACTAGAAGCGGTCAATTTAGAGGACAGAGAGATGAAAAGATGGTAAAAGCAGGTAGAGAAATGAAATAAGAAATCATGAGGACAGAAAAGAAGGTGAATTTGGGAAGAGAGATAAGGAAAGAAAAGGAGGAGTAAAGTAGGTGATAGAGATAGAGCGCTTATGGGACAGAAAGAAAGAAAAGGAGATAAAATAGTATGATAAAATAAGACAAGAAAACACAAAGAAGACACAACGATGGGAAGATCAACATGACATTTAGAATATTTCAACCAGAGGGATAAGCAAGGAGAGATAGGAAAACAGAGAATTAGAAATGAAAAGAGATATAAATAGAAAAGCAACTTTTATTGTATAAAACAAATCATCAATTCATTAAAGTGTAAATCCAACAGAGTGATAAATGAAAAAAAATTCTGAAACGGCTTAAAAGATTAATGAACCGTTCTAGTTTGGAAACTGATAAGCTATTTTTGATTGGCCTAGCCAAGCATGAAAGGGCTGATGTAGTGATACACCAAATAAACTATCGATTGCAACATTAAACTTCGCTACATTGAGTCCATCACATTTCAAAATCCGTCCATCAAGTGCTATGTCAGTAGCACACAGTCAAAATGAGGAAAAAAAATACCAGATTACATGTTAAAAATCAAACATGAAACAAGTAAAGAATATAGAACCATGCTGCCTTTGGGGAAAAAAAGTTGGAGGTGCTGCCTTTCGAGTTGAATCAAAGAAATGATTAACCTGAGCCGTGATTGTGTTGATAAGAGTCGCACCTGCCCACAAAGCCAGGTCTGTAATTGCATTAAGGTCCCAATGAACCGTGAATTGATTTTTGTGCGAGACAAGCTGATGTGTCCGGCGTTGAGTGCCTGCAAGTCGCCTCAGCTCATAATTCACGCACTCCACTATTTGTTTATTCGCTGTCAAAGCCTTTTTTTATTATCATAATAAAACTCGCGCGCTTGCTTGAGTTCTCGACGTAACTGGTTACAACGCGGAACGCCTCTGTGGTTTTGTCAAGCTGATGAAGCAACTCTTTGTGAAGAAGTCATTTACACTGAACATTATTTGTCTTAAAATCAAATTGAATGATTATGATATTCATGCATAACGTTCAATGCATAGTTCGAATACATTGGTTTTTTTTTTCAGGAACGAAAGAGACGAAAAAAATATAAGACAGAGGCAAAAACGGCAAAAGCCTAACTTTAAAATTAAAAATAAAACAACAAAACGCTGATTGTATTATCTAATGTTTAAAAGTAATTAAAAAAATCATGATTTCGTTAGCTCGTAGGTTATATGATTCTTATATGAAGACGTGGATTTTTTTAAATATAAACTTTGATCACATTTTATAATTTCTGCACAGTACAATATTATTGTAAGTGCCTACTAAACTCAACAAAACATTTATAGGATATGCCTCCAGCTTCTAGAATATAAAGGCTAATTAGAAAACAAATTTAAACTTTCTTTCAATGTAAATTCAGTAGCAACTTAACTTATAATTTATTACACTAGAAACGTTGATTATATTTCATGTGACAATATGCACCATTCGAGCAGAAGTTGATTTTCCTCCTGAGTACGCACTACCTGGTCGGGGCTAGGCTTGACGCTCTGCGCCTGCCCGGCGCTCAATTTCCGGTCATGTTCCTTATTCGTTATGAACTTTTTATTGATGCGCACTGTCTCGGCATAAGTTATTAGCTTGGAGCGCAGACCACACACCTCGAGAACCGATCGATCAACAATCTGTAAAAACAGCAACGCTGCATGCTCAAGACCTGCTGAAAACAAAAAGTAGCACGGTTTAAAAAGTTAAAAAAAAGCGCGACAGAAAAATGCTAGAGTGTGCATCGTCTAGAATATTATTTTACTTTCAGCATACTGAGTCTTTTTCCTACGCTTTCTGTTGAAAGCCAGTGAAATCATTCTTACTTCAGTATGCTTTTTATGTTAAATACATAATTTATGTACAACCAAAGGAAGTGCGCATAATTATGATGAAGCTCTTCATAACGATAATGATGATAATGATGATATTATAAGAACAAAGATGATTAATACAAAGAAGTGAGTTTTAGTGCCAGAAGAAAGGATAAGAGGAAAAAAATATCAACTATAATATAACAGTAATATAATAATAATAATAGTAGTAGTAGTAGTAGTAGTAGTAGTAGTAGTAGTAGTAGTAGTAGCAGCAGCAGCAGCAGCAGCAGCAGCAGTAGTAGAGTAGTAGTAGTAGTAGTAGTAGTAGTAGTAGTAGTAGCAGGCGTAGTAGTAGTAGTAGTAGTAGTAGTAGCAGCAGCAGTATTAGAAGCAGTAGTAATAGTAGCAGCAGCAGCAGCAGCAGTAGCAGTAGCAGTAGTAGTAGTAGTAGTAGTAGTAGTAGTAGTAGTAGTAGTAGTAGTAGTAGTAGTAGTAGTAGTAGCAGGCGTAGTAGTAGTAGCAGGCGTAGTAGTAGTAGTAGTAGTAGTAGTAGTAGTAGTAGTAGTAGTAGTAGTAGTAGTAGTAGTAGTAGTAGTAGTAGTAGTAGTAGTAGTAGTAATAATAATAATAATAATAATAATAATAGTAATAATAACATCAAGAAGAAGAAGAAGAAGAAGAAGAAGAAGAAGAAGAAGAAGAAGAAGAAGAAGAAGAAGAAGAAGAAGAAGAAGAAGAAGAAGAAGAAGAAGAAGAAGAAGAAGAAGAAGAAGAAGAAGAAGAAGATGAAGAGAAGAAAACATTTTAAAAAAAGGAGAAAAAGAGAGAGAGAGAGAGAGAGAAGAAATCTTAGAATAAATTCATATTTAAATAATTTTATATTTAACGAAATCTTTTATCATTAGTGACAAATGGAAGTTTTTCAAAACTGCAGCCCGTGTGCTGTGAAACTAAGAGAAAATCCACGGCAAGTATCGTGGAACGCTTCGCTTGCTTGCTTAGTCAAACTGGACAGGTGGATCGATTCTGTGACTTGACTACTTCCAACTCTTCCATCTCCACAATGAGACAGTCTCGTGAAATAAACCTCTCTTTTTTAGATATTAATAAAACCAGTAATTTTTCATGTGTCGAGAAGAGATTAAAATTTAGTGTAAAAAAATCATAGCATTGATTATACTGAACGCTGGATAAAAAAAAAATAAACATAGGTATTGTCAAGAGCACAAACTATGTACCTAGTTAGGATTTCATGTAAACGAGATCTTATAATTATTATGATGTATAAATAGATATTTTGAGTATTTACACAGTAATTTAATGCTGTTATGATATATATTTTATTGAGAGGGTAAAAATAGGCATAGCTCATTATATAAATACTGAAGACAATGGCCAATTTCATGCATGGATCCTTGGTTCGCTAGTTTAATAGTCGGTGTATAATTCAACGGTTCAATGACGTGTTTTGAGAGCGACAATATTTTGTCTCTTCAGATAATCAATGAACTCAGATTCTCAGATTCATGTCATTTTAAACGTATGTTTGCAATTGCTTGCGATTTTCACTGTCAGTGATAAAAATACTCAAACTCCTAAAACAGCACTTCGTTGAAGTAAGCAAGTATTGCGTGTTGTGTTCCAACTATAACTTAAGGTAGAAATGGGCAATCATCAATGCTGCTATCTCGTCCGACATCTGACACATCATTTTACGATAGCTCTCCATTTCTTCTGTTTTCTGTCTTTTTCTCTATCTGCCATTATTTTTGCCTTTTTTATTTGCTTCTGCCAATCATTTTCCTTTCTCATTGTCTCATCTACGAGGCAAGTCTTTATGCTTCACTCTCTCCCTCCTACAAACCGTCTCCGTAACACTTCGTGGTGGCACAGTTTGCGTGATTGACTTATTGTCTTTTCGCCTATGGGCAGACAACCCAACGACTCTCAGTGATCTCAAACTGCCGCTGCAGGGCAACATCTGTCATTGGAATTGGTCGAAAGCAAAGATAAACGAACAGTGATAATTTGAGCTGGCGTTACCTCACCACTAAACGACGAAGATCACGTTGTTACTGCGTCTTTTCAGTTTGTTTTGTTCTCTATAAGACAGGTTTTATTTTTAGAAACAAGCCTTTGAAAGATAGACTTGATACATAGTAAGACGATAAGACTTCCATAGATTGCCTTTATATGCTTACCTTGAGACTTCTTATGGTCAGCTTTAAACACCTCGCCCCAACTCCCCTGCATCCCTCCACATCAATGTCCTACAGGACAAAGAACGTCCAGTGATTGAATTCAGTGATTTTTGGGTGGCAACATTACGGAGGGAAAGTGGACTTTTGCGTGACTTTTCACTATCGGAAATCATGGTCGCATTTCCGAAACAGAAGTTTACTCACTCATATTAACTAGGCCACGGTAAAGCTTGGTGACAACTCAGTGGAAAAAGACAATATTTCTGCTCTGGTCACTTTCTGACCCAGTAGAAACATTTATCCACTAAAAAAAAATGACATTTTAGGACAAGTAAAGACTGTGGTTACTTTTACTCCTGAGATTGATGATACCATCTACGGGCAGGATGGAGAATGAATCACTTATCACTCACTAGAACTTTTGCGATTTATTCTCAACCTTAACGGCAAGGTCCACTATAAAAAAAGGGCTAATTTACCTATGTGTTTACGCGCTCCTTTCAGGGAGAACAAAATTTGTATCTTTTGTAAAAAAAAAAGAAAAATAAATATGAATGCACACGTTCGTAATTGGATTTTTCACTATCACAGAGCAATAACTGTCCAGGAATTTTAGACCACTCGGTTCTTGTGGAAAAAAGTTATGTGCTGAGAATTTTTTTTATCTCCGGATTATTTTCACTTACAGCCCAGATTTTTCAGTTCAAATGCTTTATTTATTTCTATTAAGAATGGTTAAAGAATGACGCAATTATTTCCAATGTTTTTGAAACTTTGAAATAGTGTTTTTGAGTTATAGTTCAAGGGAAAACTTGATCACCATGGAAGCAAAACGTACATGACAATCCTCATGGATATAGGAACTGTGAGGCCTAAGAGGCCATATAGCCTAGCACCAGAGGTAAACTCCATCTATCGGATTACCTTTACGGATAAACCAATGGATTACGTAACCGATACCGACAAGCCATGAGAGCCGAGGCATGAGTAAAGCCACCGTGAAGCGGCCTCCGGTTAACCGGTTCGGCTTCTCGGGTCCATCAGGCGGTTCCAGTGGCAAAGTTAATGGGTTTCAGCAAGTCAGCAACTCTAAAAAGGTGAGTGGTTCACTACATTTGGCTTACAAATATTTACAGAAGAGAGAAAATATAGTTAAGCTATACACGGTGATGGACTCTATTTTTGAGATATTCCTTCAAACGCACCTCACAAATCACTGATTTGGTTGACGCAGAGAGCTGTCAAACAGTGAACTTTATCCTCTCGTCTTTTTTTTAATCTTTAAACCTAACTCGCTAAAATGGTGTCCCCTTTTTCCTATATTACTTAGTTTTGTAAAAAAGCGATTTTTAGCTGATTGATTCCAGTTTCTGTTAAATATGCACTGGTTTTAGGCTTTCTCCTAATTACTTTTTAAAAAAAAGTATCATGGCCCGTAATAAATTAAGTTAATCTGCTTGTTAATGATAGAATGGAGTTTTCAAAATATTTTAATTTATCACATTGACATCAAGTGTTGATGTATCGGCAAATTCTACAACTTTATTGAAATAAGATGGTGCCCTTTTTCATTCACTCAGGCTCTAAAATAAATAAGAAATAGCACTTTGATTTTCTTTCCCTTTCTGGAAGAAATAAACTATTGTTTACGCATGACCACTAACCCTTCAAAGTAAGATCACTTTTGGAGAAGCAGGGCTCCACTGCTAGTTTAAGGAGAAATCAAAGACTGAAATTGCAACACTTTTAGGATTAAGTAAAGAAAGTAAGTTGATAGAGGAAGTATTCAAGTAAGTGTGCCAGCAACCCAGACGAGCTTCACACGAGAGATAATATATATTACAGTAACATAACTTGACTTTCGGTACATTCTGCTGAATCCCACTTTAATGTCCTCCCGTCTCATTCTCCCACGATCAGCAGCTTTCAATCTTGTCAGTTTGGGATGTTTGTGTTACAGAATAACTTAATGACATTTTGAGCTTGCCACTTTGCCAGTGAGTATCCGAGGGATTTTCTGTACATCCTACTCCCACACTCTCTCTCCTCTCTCAATTTATAATAATATCCTTCACGCCCTCACCGCCCCCTCCCCCCCCCCACTCACACTCACACGCACGAACACGCGCATACCCCGTTCTCCCTTTTCCTGCCCTGGTCCCGATTTAGCCACATGACTCACGAGTTTACTCAATCAGATGGGTCACTGGGTGCCATAACCACCATCGATCCTTCTCTACACGCTTTCAAAATGGAATCGAGTGAGCGCTGAGAGGTAGAGGGGTAAGTCTATAAAGTTTTATTGAGTGTTTCGTGAGTTGGGGCATCAAACACAAATTAAATTGTGACACAGAGTCTATTTTCTTGAAATTTGGCGTCTGAATATCTTTCAGTGAAGAAAAAACACACACCAAATAAGTAGTGACCTATATATAGAATGCGATGAAGGTTGAAAGATAGATAAATAGATAGATAGGTGGGTAGATAGATAGATAGATAGATAGATAGATAGATAGATAGATAGATAGATAGATAGATAGATAGATAAATAGATAGATAGATAGAGAGAGAGAGAGTGAGAGATGTGGAATAATAATATAGATACTGAAAGAGAAGGAATAGGTGTTCACGTTAGAAAAAGAACTCTTCAAGGCTAAAAGAAAAAAGAAGTAGGTGTTTTTGTTCCGAGTGGAATAACGCAAGTTAAAATGAAGATAAACGGCATTTAAGAACCCCTCCCTACCATACCCTTCTCCCTCAAAAAAATTGAACGGCCATTCACTATTATGAATTATGTTTCATAATATTCGATACAAGGCCACATTTCATATATAAGTATTTTGCGAGGAGACAAATCAAGAAAAACATCACAAAAGCCTTATTTTAGAGTAAGTAAAACAAAAACAAAGTGCATACACAATCCAGTTCCATGATTTTTAAAATCGAAACACATTCGTTTTAGTTGGCTTAATTTCTTCCAACTTTCATTGAATTTCTCCTTTCATTACTTTTCTATTTTATCGAATGCCAAGCTAATTGTTTGCAGCCATGCAACTCTATCGTATATTAAACCGTGATGCACAAAATCTTTTTGAATAGAGACCAAATTTCTAATTTGCATCTCCCATTATATTCTCATCTACTCCCTTCTCTCCTAACTACTTACTTTGTCATCCACTGCAGTTCTTGACATTTTATTAATGGTTATTTTCAGAAACTAGATTTACTATTTACAGCCTTTCTGTCAATATAATCACAAGGTCTGCCACCTTATAAGAGTTTTAAACTGATGTTATCTTCGCGTATACACTTTTATTTTAACGGCATAAAAATCTGTTTTGCGCCACTGTTTGAAACAGGGTTGTAGCTTAACCTGAATATCCCCTATGCCTTTCCTTTGTATGTATTGACAAAACTTTTTGTATCTACCTTTCCAATAGTTGCATACGCTTATAACTATATGACACGGTTGATCACAAGAAGTACATTATTTTTTTTGCAGTCTTTTTTATTTTTCTCTCTTAGTTTTCTTGTTTTTTTTTAAAGACTGATTTATGAAATGGGACACGTCAAATATCTTGTCGTAAATAATCTAAGGTTACATTTGACCTGAATAAAACCTTCAGGATTGTCAAAAGAATATTTAGTCCATGAATGAGATCTTCCATTCGCTTTGGTTAAAGGTCAAAACCACGGTTTAATATTCGTAAACAGCATCTACCTACCCTCAACCGCGAGAAAGCATGGCATGCTACAGACAACTAGCATGCCAGTCAATATTGGTGAAGTATTGCCGTAAATAAACTACTAACTTTTTAGTTGTACTGAAATGTCTTCATCCCCTCGTTAAAGAAAGAAATTTGTTTTATTTTTCATGAACATAAAAAAAACACTTTACTTTTTGGACAAATGACAAACCGCAAAGAGAAAACTCATAAAAGTTTTAAATCGTGAACAAAGAATCTTCTTAAAAATCACCGTTCGTATCAGTTTGGGCTATTGACTTTAATCAAGCGGTTCGCCAATCTATTTACTTGTCTGAAAGAACGAATTAAACTAAGTGATCTTTTCACCATTTACATTTGGGAAAAAGCATGTTTGACCTTAATGAAAAAAATGACAAAGAACAACAATTTTGTGGAAAACTTAGCCTTCGAGTATCTTATTCCAGTAGTGTAAAAGGAATGTGATTTTTTACATGGACTGATCAGTTGAAGCGAAAAAAAAAAGAATAGTTCCAGGCTTAGACGGGAGAAGGAAATGCATTTTGATGAATAGCAGAATCTTGCAAAGCTCGAAGCTCTGGCCTGGATGTCAATAACGATAAACACAACCTGCTGCGTCTGTGAGAGCGATGCTTGCATTAAACTACATTCACATTCTCTCTCTCTCTCTCTCTCTCTCTCTCTCTCTCTCTCTCTCTCTCTCTCTCTCTCTCTCTCTCTCTCTCTCTCTCTCTGTGTGCCTGCTATCCCTTTCATTATATCTCTCGTTCTGTTTTTCTCTTTCCTTTCGCGTATGCCAATCTGTCTGTCTATGGCGCCTGGCTGTCCCCTTTTCTTTTTTTTTTATTGGTAGAATTCGGCCTGGCACGTTCGTTTATTTCCCTATTGGTTTCTCTCTTTCTGTTTCTCTTTTTTTTCTCTATAATACGAACCTATGTTATATCCTTGTTTGTCCGTCTATCTTTGGGTATGCATCTATGTGAATGTATCTGCCCAGTCTATCTCCACTACACTGTAAGACTCTCTCTCTGTGTCTCTCCTCTCTTTTTCTGTTTATGTCTGTTTCTATTACTTTAACTGCCTCTCCCTTTATTCTGGTTTTCTATATGTTTGTCTGGTTCTATTTCTCTGTACTTGACTCCTCGTTTCTGCCTCTGTGCGTCATTCTAATTTCTCTCTGTTGCAATCTCAGTATAACTAAGCGTCTGTATCTGTCTGAGTGTCTTTCTGTCGTCTGCCTCTCTTTCTCTTTCTTTCTCCCACTGTCATCATTTCTTACTTTATATCTTAAAAATTAATTTCCTGTCTATACACTAGCTTTGGCATCTTGATATCATTACAAATAGGCAATAGAAAAAGTGAGTTTAATATGCTAACATACTTTTCTTATCTATAAAAAAAAAAGAAAAAAATAACTGAATAAATGAAATCTAAAACAAGAAAAAAGCCCAATAGCTATCTGGGGACTCTGATTTATCTAACAATTGCATACAGAGCTAGGTTCGAAAATAAAATTGTTTACCGGCTTTATAAAACTTTATTGACAAAGTTTCTTATATTTCTTACGAAATTCTCCCACTAGGATACGCTTCAAACTTATGGAACAATCAAATTAAGAACCTCTCTCTTACATCTCTTTGATATGCTTTTTTTTTTTCAGAAAATTTAGGCGGAGGTGGTAGTTACCTGTAACGAGTATGGATCCTCCCATCTGTCTGATGATAATTATGACTGTGTGTGTTACATTCCTGCCTAATTTAGCCTAAGCTCTCTTCTCCTTCTCCCCGGAAGATTTCCCCTGTTGTCTCATTACATTGTGTGCGCCCTAATCAAGTTTATGGAGTCAAGTACTGGCAAGTTTGAGAACCTTACCTGTTGCTTGCTCCTTACGTACACTCTGCTATGTGAGCCTGTGAGGCTGTTAAAGAGAGCCACATTCTACGTCTTTTATTGATCCATCTTTTTGTGCAAATTCCTTTCCGGACAATTATTTGAAATTACGCAACTGTGCACATCTTCAGCTTTCTTTTCTGTTGTTGCTTAGTTATGTAGCAGTTCATACTAATCTTAGTTTACATTCTGATGCATTTATTTTTTTTTAGTAAGGAAAATGAGTTTGTTTTTTATTTGAATCTTTTACCTCGCAGTTTGTGATACAACTTTAGGTAAAGAATAAGCATTACAGTTGAAATAAAATTCTTTTTATTGAAGTCATTTTTTGTTAGGTATTACTGTGTTAGAAATCAGTCTGTCAAAAATTAAAAAAAGGACACGTATTAACGAATTTGACTCGTATCTTTCTAGTAATTCTGAAAGTTTCCTCAGGATTTTGATATTAGTGAAGGTAAGAGAGCACGAAGTTTTTGTGCTTAAAAGGTTATTAGAGTTCACAGAATACGTGACTAGCTTTAAACTTCATTTAACCTTTATTTTGCGATTTTCTAATCAAAATAATGACAGGAATGACAGATCTGGTTCTGGTGTAAAGTTATCTGACGTAATTTCTAAACATTTGGTTCTTAACGAGTTCAGCGTTTGGCTCGAATGAAGTTATCTAACTCACCTCTGTGAGCGAAAGAAATTAAGAAGAAAGAATTTTTTGTACAAGAATGTAGACATGGCAAAGCGGAGATTTGGTTTTTCTCTACGCTGAACGCACAATAGGTTAAGATGTTAGAAACCGTCACTATCTTTTCTTTCCTCTTTCTCATTGTTTATATCACAAGTATCATTTTATTCGATTCGCTGTAGATTCGTAATCCTTTATCAATGTAAGCTGAACATATCGTGTCTTTCAGTTTAACTCTGATTCTCTTTGTTTATTTGTTCATCGCCTTTATTCTCTTCCTACCGAAAGTATATTTCCTTGATTTTTTTTTTCCTTTTTTAGATTTGTTCAAAGCCTTCAACAACAACAAAAAAATATTGTTCTTGTCCGTTTTACACTTACCTTTTTGTTTCTTTCATATTTATTGTGATCAATGACATTTTTTGTCATTTAAATAATAAATGTATTCTCTTTAATTTTTCTTTTCATTCCATTTTTCTAAATCACTTTTTTGTTGATTGATTCACCCTTTGCCCTTTCTCAGTCCAAAAACGGTCCTACTTTCCCATACCAAATCTTTTTCCTATGTTCATGAGAGCGACACATCTCGTGGTTTCTTTTATTACTTCTTACAATTCTTTCTTTTAATTTATTATTGCTCTGTTTCATTCTTTATTGTTTTTAAATAAATCTTCTTCATTTTCTGTGTTGTGTTAACAAGACCTTTCACACCTTGCAATTCCGAATGTAGATTTGGAAGTCTCTTTCAATTTTTTTTTTCATGTGTAAATCCAGATCATCGCTGCTTGTATACTATTCGTTCTTTCCTCCGTCTCTTCTTTTTACTCCATTATAGCATCAAGGCTTTCAGTAATGGCAACATTATCTCCCCTTATCAGGCATCTTTGCGAGTGTGCTTACTGAAAAGAAATAATTATATAGAGATTCGGAGGGTACAAGTGAGTGATATAAGATGCAATAAATGAGAAAGGAAGCTAGAAAATTGTGTTTAGACACTAGGGGTAAAGGGAGGTAGAGAGAGAGAGAGAGAGAGAGAGAGAGAGAGAGAGAGAGAGAGAGAGAGAGAGAGAGAGAGAGAGAGAGAGAGAGAGAGAGAGAGAGAGAGAGAGAGAGAGAGAGAGAGAGAGAGAGAGAGAGAGAGAGAGAGAGAGAGAGAGAGAGAGAGAGAGAGAGAGAGAGAAAGCGAAGGGAAGAGAGAAGGAGAGAAATAGAGGAAGGGAGAAACATACAGAAAGAGACAGAACATAAGGTAAGAAGAAAATATTTATCAGATCTTACCTCTCCGTAGATAAAGAGGTCTAGTAATGTCATGACAAATCGCTCCCTAAATCTGTTGACGAGTAAAAATAGGTTATCACTCACTGAACAAAAACAGAATAAAGACGCAATAATCACAGCCAGGTATTAAGTCACGGAAACATCGGTATGAAAACGCTCTCTTATTTTTCCTTTTCAGATTTTTTTTTTTTGTAGCTTCTGTTATCATTTCTTGCATTCCCCTTGCCAATTTAGCTCAGCTTTGTCGAATATAACGTGAGAAGAGGAAACGGTTTACAAAAATGAGTAATTGATCGCCTGACTAAATGACTAGTCGAACAATCTGATTTACCTGATTCTCTGCCGTTCAAAATCTAAATTTAGAGCCAGACCGTTTTCTTTTTATACTTTTCCTATGAAGTAAACGAAGAACGGAGGAGTATTGGATGGCTACTTCAAGTTTATTGTGGAATGTTAGAATAAAGTGTACACTGATATTAGAGAGAGATCTTGTTCTTCTTGTTTTAAGTTAGAACGTACTGTTCAAGCGAGCCAGGTGAATTTTATTCTACCAGAGAAGGAAAGGGTATTAATGTCTCCAAACGACCTTGATTGATGTCATCAGCAACAACGTCTGGCTTTAGAATGTATTGCGAAATTGTTATGACTTGGCCAAAATGTCTCGTGTGATTCAAGACAACTTAAAAATTAGAATGATTCATTCTTCAAAGTTTTGAGTGCTTTGCCTACCTGCACAAAGCACGGAATGGTACAAGGATATTACTGCATAGTAAGAAGTCGAGGTTTAACCCATAGGGATAAACTTCCACTGCCTTCATAGATCTCTTGAAGCAGACATTAGCAAATGAACTTATGAACCAGTTATTTCATTTCGGTAATGGTGTGTGTTTAACAAAAATGCTAATTTAAATCCTTCGGTAATTTAAAGAGACAGCTTCCAGGTTGCAAGATTTGTTTTTTCAAAACAAGAGCATCTTAGCATTATTTTCTGATGTGTTTGGGTTTTAAACACTTGCAAGCACAAGCTAGAAACTAAACTTTCTTGCGCCCACTGCTACCGTCAGCGCACAGCGGAAACTGCGGGAGTTTAATGGGATGTGCAGCCACATTGCTCATTCTCTTTTCTTGGAAAGTTTTCAAAACTGAACGAAGCAAGAGCATCGCTTTTAAAACCGGAGTCTCTTCTTTATTTGGCTCTCTTTTCAAACTGCTCATGAGCGGCAGCATTTTTATAACTAGTTTTCAAAATTTAAAAAATTGGTTAGCTCTTCTTGTTCCTGACACACTAGAATAAACAGATTCACGATTCAGTTCAGGCACGTAACCTGCTCTCGACTTTTTGAAACCAAACATTAGGAATTCATGGTAGGAAATGTTCGTTACTGTTAGCCTTTTTGTAAATCTATAAAGATCAGTATCTCTCTACTGCTATAATGGCCAAAATACCGATTATCATTACATTAGGAAAAAAATATTAAAATTCTTCTTTAGACTGGAATGATGTATCGTTGAAGTTATTTTTAAAAAGGCACATTGTTGATTCCTAATGGTTCTGGATTACATCATCACTGTGTGGGACTCTCCGGACCCCAGGTCTTACGACTCACAGGTAAGAACTATCTCAAGTATATACATAATCCTCAGGCTATGTTAAAAAATCCAATTAAATTCCAGACTGCCTCTTTGACGCTTATAAGGAGATATAGCCAGAATCTCGCAGTTACAGATCTTGCGACCAGCGATTGACGCCTTGAAATGATCAATATCAAAAACTGTTTGTGTGGAAGGGTGTGCAGCATGCAGCATGCAGTCAGCATTTAATGCTTCTCAGATAAAAATTTTCATTACTTATTTTTGAATTTGTCCACTCTTAACCTCTTTTACAAGACCGGATCAAGAATAAATTAAACTATGGAAGATGTAAACAAATATGAAGAACAGCTTAGGGTCTCATTTTTTAAAGAGTCAAGTACATATTTGTAATCACTTAATAGAAGCCTAGATTTTCAAATTGAAGGGTTCAAATGGCTCTCAATAGTAGGCCTATTTTTATTACTATCTTGGCTCTATCACGTCGAACATCTCAAGGAATGAAATGTAACCAGCGTTCCAAGTCCTGCAACTCTCTCAGTATAATAATAATTTTTGATGATGATGGTGATGATTATTAATAACATTAATAAAATAATAATAATAATAAAAATAACAACAACATCAACAACAACAACAACAACAACAACAACAACAACAACAACAACAACAAGAATAATAATAATAATAATAATAATAATAATAATAATAATAATAATAATAATAATAATAATAATAATGATAATAAAAAGATACTACTGATACTACTACTACTACTACTACTACTACTACTACTACTACTACTACTACTACTACTACTACTACTACTACTACTACTACTACTACTACTACTACTACTACTACTACTACGACTACTACTACGACTACTACTAAAACTATGACTACGACTACGACTACCACTACTACTACTACTACTACTACTACCACTACTACTACTACTACTACTACTACTACTACTACTACTACTACTACTACTACTACTACTACTACTACTACTACTACTACTACTACTACTAAAGCTTTCCTCGGATCAATCAGCTCAAAAGTAAAACTGATAAGGAAGCATCTAGTGACCTTCTTTGATGAAAAAAAAGAGCTTTTCAGCCTTCAATCTCCTGGTCCACATACTCCCTAGAACGTTTTCCCCCCTTGGTCTGCGAAAACAGCAGTTACAAATGAAGCCCTCGCAGCATTGTTTGGTCCAATGTTTGACAATTGTTAATAAGTAACGCTTTAATAGGCTTAGTAATGCTCTTCATACACATCTTTTATCAAACATGGAAAAGGGATTTATTAGTAAATTTATATGTATTTTGATTCCTCTGCAATGAAAATTATTCTACATACCCATGGGAAAGAATAAAAAGGCATGCAGATGAGCTCGTAGGTCGGTGTCCCCAGTCTAGCCTAAACTTTCAAGACCAGTATGAACCAAAGCGCTAATATCATGCTACAATGTGACGTTAAACATTAGTCCTGATCAACTAATAGGTAGTGTTTGGAAATGGTAACTAGGAAGTTAGGGGTCGATGACTGTTTTTCCGAATATCATTTAATCAGCCTTATCCCTGGCTTAAGCGGAAAGCCATCGATTCCTCAAAGATTTTGTTTCCGGAAATTAGGAGACGTAAAACTGATGAAAGAACCGGTTTCGCCTTTATTGAATTAGTCGGTCAAACGATTTAAAAAATGACATAAACGTACAACTTCAACATTATATCAGGGGAGGCACATGTAAATATATAAACTGAGCAGAATTCTATGTTCTAATAAACACCAGAGACAGATTGCGAGTTGGGGAACATATTCATACTTTTCGCTATTAAAATTATTTGTTTCAATATATTTTATCAGCATGCCTTTTTGTCCATCTGAATAATTTCCTGATTAAACATTCATCCACGTTATTTTGGGCTTCTTTCAAGTTCAAACAGTAGCTAAAAGTGTAATTTCTTAACATACTGAGAACCTTTATTTAAGCATCCGAAGTTCCCAACACCTTAGCGACAGTGTTTGTCAGATACTCAGAATCACTTTTATAATTTTCACCTGAGGCACTTAAGCATCATTTTCCGGTGCCTCTTAGAGTCACAGGCGCACACACACACACATTTACACGATCCTTATCACAGTCTCTTTCATACCCACTCACACATCATCATTCAAACACACTTTCAACAATGTAAAGGCACATTAACTGGTGTTAACATTAAAACACCTGGTGTCTTTGATCGACTGGCCTGAGGAAATGTTAAAAACCTGTTCCTTGTCTACCTGTAACCATCCTCTAATCTTGGCTGAGCTGATAAGACGGAAACCTCACACATACAGGCATACGTCACGACTGACACAGAGCAGGGAATATTGCGATAGAAAGGGCCGACAAAGTCTCATACATCAATCACGCTAAGGTCACCAAGCCTAAGATAGCATATTTAAACTATTAATTTGTTCCTGGCCTCTTCCACTGTGTCGTTTGATTATTTTCAGCAGATGAGTTAAGATCTATTTATCTTACTTAATTGCAAGATCGGTTCTGCTCACGACACAGGTTTGAGACTGGCCATCTTTATTTTCAGCAATATTTTGTTCATCGTTGAGGTTCTTTTTTTTTTTTTTTTTTTTTTGCTACAGTGAAATAATACTTTAAAGTTCATTTTTTTAATTACGAGGATCCGGTTTGCTTGTTAAGGAGCCAAGAAAGAGCTTGAGTGCCAAGTTTCGAAACAGTCAATTGCAAAGCTAATTATTCGTTGCTTTTCAAGTCATTGAACTTCACTTACTTGGTAGCGATAAAGTTGAAGCTTAACTTTAAAGTCGGAAGATTCCTTTTTTTTTAATGAATGAAAAGTGATAAGTTGAGAGATTTTTCTCGAGGCGACGAGTCCATCCAATTTTTTGTTATAAAAGATTAGTCTGTTAGCTGTTTGCGAGTGTTCAAGGTAACTTAAGATACTTTTAAGTTACAGTTACGTTTAAACTAATACTATAAAAATAATAAGCAAATTTTACAAATCCAATTCTATTTATTGATCCTTTTAAACATTCATAATCATGTCGATATAGAATAACAAGGCAACTATGAATTCCCTCGAGGTGCGTTTTGCTGGAATACAGTCATCTAGCGAGCGTTTTAAAGGATCTTTAAATAGATTAGGTAACTGCAGAACTAACTAGTTCCTTTTATCAGCCCACTGTGAATGGTTCAATAGTTGCAATTATAGCACATGAGGATCTCTCGCATTCCCCTACAGGGACGCAGGGTTCCCAAACTGCTTAGCAAATAAAATGCATTCATCGAATCATTGAAGATCATGGCAGGGTCTTCTTTGCTCGACACCATGACCTGTAATTACGAGTTAGCACGGCGAGGAAAGTCACTTGAGGTACGCAACCTAAAAAAATGTCTTTAGCGCTCAGGCAGTATGAGTTAAGCCCCTTGTAACCAGTAAGACATTAAATTTCCTTTCTACTTATGTTTAACGTTAAATAATACTCTTAAACTTTCATGTGCTTAAAAAACTTTCAGGTCATTCCAAGTGCCGAAAATCACTTGAAGATTTTAAAAACGAAACATTACGGACCCTCCCCCCCAAAAAAAAACAAAAAAAACAAAAAACAAACAAACAAACAAACAAACAAACAAAAAAAACAAAAACAAAAACAAAAACAAAACAAAAACAACAAAAAACGACAAAAAAAAAAAAAAAAAACATTCCCGCCACCCCCCCCCAAAAAAAAAAAAAAACAACAAAAAAAAACAAAAAAAAAAAACCAAAACAAAACAAAACAAAAATTTTTTTTTGTTAAATGTTTCATACCTCACTTTTTATCATTCACTAATTTTCTAGTGACAGCCCTTGTGAGTATTGATTAGAAAGTCATCAATTAAGAGAATTATTAATAACAAAAAATTACATTTTTATTAGTAGTTTAACCTTTTGATATGTTTGATCTCCGGCTCCATAGCTATGACAAAATCTCTAACCAGTAACTTTCTTTATTCGACTCACATCTAACCCTTTCTTTTAGCAAATTTTAAACTATCTTTCTTAAATTTTTAAGAGAAACAACAACTTTTTCCCATGAATCTGATTGTCTTTTTATCATTTCCCAGACAATCTGTGTGACTTTCGGGCCTCAATGTATCACCACTCTCGTCTTCTGTCTATCTGTTGTCCAACAAAGTCTCATCACTTTCCCCCTAGCCTGCTCACAATTATAGCTTTTCCACCTCTAACTGTCCTGGACCTACATATAATTTCTTCCTACTTTTACTAACGTTTGTGCCCAGTTTCTTGCTGGACACCGTCTCCTGTTTATCTCCCGTGCTAAACTCTGTCAATGTATACACTGCACAGTCATTATGTTCACAACCAAGCTGGCTATAGGCCTACAACATCGACGAGATTATACGTCAGAGCTGCTGAAGCTTCAGTGAGCGCTTATTGCGCAAGTTGTCGACTAAATGCCATAAAACCAAACGTCTCTTTATCGGTGACTGCGAAGCTCATTTTAGGAAGTGGGTCGCGGAGGAAAAATATCCCTCTATCTGCTTAATCTTCTGGGTGTTTGTTCTGAAAATATAGGAAAAGCCGTGAGGGAAAACAGCGATATAGATTCATTAAAATTACTGTATTTTCTTTTTTCATTGTTTTTAATGTTTTATCCTCCTCAGTTTCTTTATTTGATCAACCGTCTTTCCGTAATATGTAAATTCAAGACGTGCGTTTCTTATTCTGATACTTTTCTCTCTCCCTAGTCCCCTCCCCTCCCCCCCCCCCCTTCCCCTCCTCCCTTGAGGAAAAAAAGGTAATGAAAAGAAAAAAAAAAACAAAAAAACAACAAAAAAAACCCCTAAGAAACGCATGTACACATACCTGCCCTTTTAAAACGCACACATACAAAAAAAAAACCCACTTATAAAATATTTTTCGACAAAGAATGATAGCAAAATCGTTAAAGTGTATAATGTCAATAAAAACAACTTACAATAATCACGTTGGCGTTTAATATTGAAAAAAGAAAAAGAAAAAGAAAAAAAAAAGAAAACAGGAAATATAATCATTATCTGTTCACGGACAATGGAGTTCCGAAATAAGCGTCAAAATAGGATTCCCTTTTTCTATGCTAACTTAAATGCATGTTCTTTAAGAAGGAAAATGGCAGGGATGAAATGGCTTTGCAAATACGAGTACAACTCACTAGGTCCCTTAAACTTCTGACTCGATCAACCTAGATCTAGATCTAAGTTCGAGAGGTTTCCTGTGGTTACGATCTCTTCAGAATCACCGACTCTCAGCAGCTGCTGTTGCTGCCCCAGCAGTGTCTGGGTTGATGCTATCAGTTTATCAGCCATGACACACTTTTGTTTCTGGAAACTACAAAACTGCCCTCTTTGTTCCTTTAACCTTCTTTTCTTCAACGTATTTCGATAACGTCAAATCATTGTTTTTGTTGAAGATGCCAGACCAGGCCAGATTTAACAAAGCTAAATCTAGATCTATAGCTGGGTGTTTCTAGTTTTCCTATAATTCGCCACTCGAGTGGTACAGGACAAAGAGATAGATCTTTTCACAGCCTCACATAGATTCAACCAAAGCCGCTTGTAGAGCGGTACTTAGCGCAAGTTGGTATGTTCTCCTGCTTCCAAACAGCATACATAAATCAGGCGGGACACAAACTTGGAGCTAACATCCCTGTACAATCTTCTAAGTAAAACATTTCTTGCATTTTATTTTTCGTAAAGGTAGTCTGTGCACGAAGTGGTAGAACTGACGGTTCTATCGCCCTCAACTAATTTACTGCTTAATTGACTTTCGACCAAGCAGGCTTGTTTCACTCGTTCATGGGGAGTAGAAAACCAAAATTGAAACTTTATTAAGGTTCAGATAGCTTCCAGGTGTGATCAAGCGATTCTTTACTATTTTTCGTTCCCAAAGTCTTAACGTTCCAAGTCACAATTCACGTGACTTTGGGAGTGATCCTGAGGGTCTTAGACTAACGAAGAATAGAGGTTCTTTTCAATTTTTCTTTACCTTCTAATGCATCTGTCTTCATGTTTTATCGTCCTTACTTCCATTTTCCTTTCCTAGCCGCTATTCCTATTACTGACTTGCCTTTTTTAACTCTGCCTTTTCTTGACGCTTTACTGCTCAGATGGTTCTCAGTTGGTAGCTGCTGTAATGCTGCCTATTCGAAGAGGCATGTAATCCAACGATATTGTAGTTGCTGCACGCCTAAACATAACAGGGAATGGTTGCTGCCATTTTTCTCTTAAATGTACAGGAAAAAAGTTTGGAGAATGTTTCTCAATCTAATTTAAATTGCATTTTTTATAAATAAAGCTTTACAAGAGATTCTAATGGGGAAAGAGGTAGTTTACGATACCATAGAAGGAAGAGAAAACAAAGCCGTAGGATGATAGATGGGCCAATTAATCCTGAAGTTAATTTTATTGTCTATCCAATTCTTGATCATTAACTTAAAACTAAAAATTGAACTAAATATTCCTTTTTCTAAATAAGCTGTACTGCCTTAGTGCAATTCTCTGCTCATTACAAACGCTTTTAAAAAGACATTTCAAATTAATTCTCTGACCGCTACCATTATGTGTTGTAACTAAAAATAAACCCTACGTGACATGTACTTGAGCTTCGAATCAACATTTGAAAGACTCAAAAAGAAAGATCGTAGAATTAGATATAAGTTTATATTTCTTGAAACGTAATTTTTGGTCTTGATTTTTGTACTCGTTCGCATCGAATTCAGTTCGAACGTTCGGAATCGAAACTGAAAAACCGGACACACCATTCGAACAAATTTTAGAGGGATGATGGCCGCGAACTCTCCTGACACCCGGCACCGATAGTAATGAGGAGCGACATTCGAGTCTGCTGCCAGTTAAATGAGTAGCAACTACCAGGTCTTCTTCCCTGCAACCTGCCATCAGCTCGGGGTAAACTGGCCCACACCCTACACTCCAGTCAGCCGACGTTAAGCTAACTTTAGCCTTCCTGTTGCGCAACTAAATACCATCTAATTCCAGATAATTACTTCGGGAATCTCCGTCATGACTGCTCCTAGTTCACTTCAGGCAGAAAACTAAAAATTGGCTCTTACGTTGTCTAATTTGAGCTTGTCCTTCAAGACCTCGTTTCTCTTTTTGAACCAATTTTCTGCGACAAGAGATGAACATTCGAGGAAAAAAAAGGAGACGAGCCGATCTCCTCGCATCTCTTTTACGTAAATATAAACGGATGCCATACTGTGAATGTTTAGCCATTAGAGCCGCCCGATATGCAGTAATCTGTCCAGATTTCCCAGCAGCCGCATGTCAGATCAACATCGCACGGCTGGCCAACCAGGCAGCAGCAAGCTAACAGCAGGTCAAGACACGAGCTGTCTCCACGGAGCTATACTTATTTGTTGCTTACCCATAGTTTGGTAAACGTTCTACTGAATAAAAACAGAGGATGCATGCAACCAGCAGGACATAACAGTGATCAAACGTATCTACAATTAAACACAACTGCATAGGACTGATTCTAGCAGTCACCCACCCTACCACTTCTTTAACATAGTTTGAAAATTTCAAACAAATTTCAGATTGACCATGCTTGGTGATAATCAATTCTTTGAAAAAACAACATTTTTTTTGCGCTGTGTTTAAGTTCTGTGTCGCGAAAGCCTACCCAAAAATATAGAAATTGTACACCGACGACATTGAAGAAAGACAATTTGTCTATGCTATGAAAACAACTAGGTAAAATGTATAAAAAAAAAAAAAAACAACCGTTAGAAAATGGTAAAGCCACAAAATAAAACAATACACAAGACAAAAAAAAAAAACCCATGTAATGTAGGAAAAATAAATAAACTGTCACGCAGAAAGTTAGCATTGGCAAAAAATGAGAGCAAAATTACAGCTACAATAAACATTTCATTAAACCTAAACGGTTAGACTGTTTGGCGCAAATAAAAACCCGCAAATGAAAAGCATGAATCTCATGCGCTCTAAGTTGCGAAAAATAGGACTCAAACATATACATAAAAAAATTAAAAATAACAAATAAAAAAAGGCATACAACGTTTGTCAAAGTTAACAAAACAAAGCAAAATAGGCAACGCCAAAAATGAGAAAGGAACCCCCACCCCAAAAAAAAAAAAAAAAAAAAAAAAAAAAATAGGAAAACAGTTGTGGAATTAGCAACAAAACCAAACAAACGCTGATGGTAAAAACCGATACAGTCTAGTTTTTCCCTGATGAAGCGTTTACCTGCTCCAGTCCGCCATGAGGCTTCAGTGGTAATAATTCTTCTCACCCTCCCACAGTCAGGACAAATCAAAACTTACCTTCGCAGAGAATTTCCCCCCAATGAACTTTGGTCGTTGGGAAGAGATTCTCGTTTCTCATCGTCTTGGTTCACATTGGTTTTTTTTTTTACGTTAAATCACCTTTTTCCAAAAATACTCCTCTCTCTCTCTCTCTCTCTCTCTCTCTCTCTCTCTCTCTCTCTCTCTCTCTCACTCTCTTTTTCTCTTTCCCTCGTTCTGTAAGTTTGTCTGTCTCTTCTTCCAACACAAATCTCTTGCATTTTGTGTGCATAAAGACTCTAAGACCTTGGCAGTAAGAATTTTTTAGTTCATATCATTTGATGGAGGTGCCTGTAACTAAGCAATGACTTTAATACAGTTTACACTAAACTTGCGTCACCCATGAGTCACCTTTTCATGTAAGATTATTTCAAAAAGTTAGCTACCTTCTCTCAGCTTTTATGCCTATAAAATACAGATATTGTATAATCTGCAAGTTATTTTTTTTCACAACAATTTTTTTTACATTTTATTTGTCATCCATATTGTGTATTAGATTACATAGGTGGTAACTAACATGGATCTTGAGAACTGGCAGAACTAATGGTGATGCTCCATCAGCAGATCGTGTCGTTAGCAAGGGGAACCCATTGATCTGGAGACCTGACAGTGTGTGCAGAATTTGACGCGTTATTGATGTCATTAGTTACAGATAGCTTTGTTATCAACAGGTTTGGGTATCCTCCAGGACTGGTAACGGTTCACTACAAATCCGACTGTTAGGAAAAACAAGATTTGAATCTTGGTATTTGGTGTCCGTGCGCCGCTGAAGATTTCCAGTTGATTCAGGTGCAGCAATTATAGTGTTGTAAAACTGATGAGAAGCTAGGTTATTCTTTACAGGCTGCAGATTTAGCGTTCCTAAAGAGACTTGGTTCAGATCGATTAGAGGGCGAGATAAAATCCGCGGCTAAAGCCATTGGATGATCTGGTAGAATGGGAGAGAGAGAGTAATGGTTCACCATTATTTTATTCATCCGTTGTCAGAATTAGTTTCTGCAAATGAAGCTAAATTGGGAATACAGTGTATTAAGTCTCATCAGCAATAAACTAAGAAAATTTTGTGAATACTTTTTTCAGCTCCTTGCCTAAGGCGGACGCTATTATTTTCCATCGTCTCACAAATTTGAGACTTTCAGTTATACATGGCAATGTTTCTTTCTCTCACAAATACAACAATAAATTTTCTAATTCTTTAAATGTATTCGTGATCAGACTTTTGGAGGATGCTTTTAACATCGAACAAAAAATGCTGTAAGAGATGCTCTTTACACACAGCGGTCAGAGCCTGCCTAATAATAAAGTTGAAGAAAGTCTTGTCTCACAAGCAGCACCTAAACTCTGAAGGGTGGCTGTAGTCGGATTTCAGCATCTGCCAGCCAGTCGCGCACCACATGGTGACTCAACCAGGGATGAAACCACTGGAATCAGTTAATGTGAAAAATCTGCAGATCTCTTGCTTGCAGAAATACTCATGGAAACGATACTTTGAGAAAATGTGGTGAACAACTCTTCAACCTCACAAAACAGAGCAGCATGGAGCAGGGCCTGTGCCAGTGTAACCCCAAGTGTGCCATGAATGTTGTTGCAAGAAATGAGAAACAACTGCCATCATCCACGCCTAGGAAAGAAAAAAAACCCATAAACATCACAATGGGTCTAGAAAATATTCACAAATAACATTCTCTTCAGACAAGTGAGTAAATTTTATGCTTTTACACTGATCTTAAACTAAACGTAAATTGACTTGAGAGACGACACGAAATTAACGTCGACAAATACAGTTAGGATTGTAAAAGCCAAATCCGTACAGATTTGTTTTAAACGTTGATTATCATGTAGATTTTTAAATAACTGCGCGGTTAAGAATTCCCGCAAGGCAGTGCACTTTTATACACTTAATGCGAAAATTCACAGCTTTCTAATAAGCTTTAATAGGAACTAAAAACAGATTGGAAAAGTACATGAATAGTCGGTTTTCTTTATTGACGCTCGTTTCTTAAGGTTGAAATAGTTGTTCTGTAACAACCTGGTGCTACTTTTTTAATTCCTTCACTTGGAACTCTTTGTGCCTATAACTGGGCTATAGCTACCAATATAATACAGGGTATTATATTGGCAGTCGAGCATATGAGAAGCCATACTAATCGAACACACCATCTTTATCGAGAAAATAAATCATCTGATCTTCTACAAAATAATGTGAACACAGTTCAACGCTTCGTAAATGTAATTGTGAATCATACTCCAGTATTGATCTCTGTCTGATGAACCAGGGTGATGAGTTATAAAACCATGACATAAGCTGGCCATGCCCGAACACTAATGATGAAAGTCTATTTTCTCACGTAGACTATTATCTCGAACACATCAGAGTATATCAATAGTCATTTTTTTTTTGTAAAATTAAGGCCAACATTATAATTAGGCTAAATTTAGTTTTAAGTAAACGGTGTTCAGAGCTGTTTCAAAAAAATTAAGTTTGCTATAATGATCAAGTACTTAATTCCTTATTAAAGTCTTAAAAAAAGCAAGTGATCAAGTTTAATGAAGGGCCAAGGCATTGGACTTGTGTCTCAGTGGAGGTCGCTCCGTCCTTTCTGTGCTCTTCATGACCACATTGACATCTACTGTGTGTAGTTTTTAAAATGTATTGTCTCTGCAGGTTTAAAATATAAAATAATCGCTCAAAGGTTATAGTAACAATTGGAATGTCTTATAAAGTATACTTAGACTAAGTTTATATTCGTTTCTTCTGTTGGAAGCTATAATTAAAACCTGGTCTGTATCAGAAGGAGAAGATAATTATATACTGCTATACATATATTTAGAGTACAGACAAGTCTCCTCTATTCAAAATGTAAGCTACATAAATACAAGTGAAGCCGCTTCCTTATTAAAACATATCATACTTAGACTAAAACACCGGACTGACATTGCTATGTCATTCGGATTAGAAGGAGGGAAAAAGATAAGACAAGGTAAGAAAAACAGCAAACTTATGTCCGTCGATTTACTAGCAAAAAGGTAATAAATGGATCATCTCAACCGAGCAACTAGAGACATGTGCTGTTTTATCTATAGATTTGTCCCGCCTACTAAAATATTAATCCTTACTGATAGTTACAAAAAGCTCGCTATCTCAGCATACTCATTATCAATTTTGGCATGCACTACACTAAGTACGGTGGCCGAGTGGTTAAGGCGTTGGACTTAAGTTCCAATGGAATGATTTCCGCGTGGGTTCGAACCCCACCCGTACTATTTATTTTTTTTCTTTGTCTGACTGTTTAACTTCTTATGCTTGAGACGTCTTCAAATGAAATTACTAAATGAGAGTGTTTAAGCAACATAAATTACTTGTATTTCTTTTATCTCCACCATCCATGTCTTTTTTCTGAATCAAATTTTGATTCAAAGTTTGGTAAAGAAAAAGATAGGAAAAGCAATATTTTTCTAATGCATTTTGCTTTCTCTTTTTCATTTATCCACGAAGCTTTCTAGTTCTTGTTCATTTTTTAGGATTTCTTTTGAGTACTTAAAAAGAGATTCAGACCACCTGACTCAAAGTCATTCCATAACTTAAAGCTGACAACCGTAACTTACGATTACAAAGATGGCATGGACGATCTGTCAAGTAAAGCATCTGGCACCAAAATGTTATCTTCTTCCATCCTATTAGGTTCACAATCATTAGCGACTCAGGATTCTATAATGACGCTTTAATCCATAAACAAAGTTTTCTCTATGTAAACTGAAGATTTAAGCTCGAAATGAAAAAAAAAATACGTCATAGGGAAATGCACTTTTCCTCTTCATTAGAATACGTATAAACCCATTTTTCTGATAAAAGAGTAACAGTCGATAAAATGAGTCCATATTGATTTAATAGAACGATTGATTTGGTATTCTAAATTTACGAGGTACAAGAGGATTTTTTTTCTTTTTCTACCAACGTTCTTTTAATAATCATGCTATCGGTCTATCTTAGAATAATTATTACGACTATATTTTTCATCTAGTCTGAAACACTTCATCAAAATGATAAAGTTATTATAGCCACGCTTTTGTAAAGACTCCCCGGTCATGACTATCCATGGATGAATGTTCACCGGGCACACCGACTTAAGATGCTTGGCAAAATTCTGAACATTCCACATTTTTTAAAAACGTTTAAGTACTTTTGATAGTATCACCAATGAAAGGGTTTGGTTTATAGTGTTAAAAATAATTTCAATTTTTTTTATTGGTCAATAAATCCGTTTAAAAGCTATACTATGTGACAAGCTTCATAATCCAGTGAACTGAATGTTGGACATACAGGCTACTTAAAAACCCATGAGGGATCGAAACCCTTCCTCTGTCTTTGGTGAAGATTAAGTATTGGAGAAACACAACAAAAGCGCTGAAAGATGCTTTGATACAATTATGCAACTGTTTATAATTAGAATGTAACCACCTCAAACAGGTTCTACATCTACAACTCTTGCCTATTTTTACATTTCAGTTTTCACCCCCAGTCGCATGAACAATACATCTTTTATCTCAGCATAAATCATGCCAATATTTTGGTTTCCCTCAAGCTGCACCGGAAAATCCTTAAAATTCATGTTTTGCTAAGACTCAAACCCATCAACCTTAAGTCTTCAGAAACGAATAGGGAATTAGACTTCACAAAGACTTATGATTGATAATTGCACCCTCTGAGCGCTAGCCGGTTTTTGTGAAAGGGAAGTAAGTTTCCGATGATTTTAACCCTATGCTTTTTAAGCATAGTAATCACTACATTGATAGTGGAAGCATAATAAAGATGGCCGCTATATCTTGTACTTAATATTTGCCAAATATCTTTTACCTCATTTCTTGCATTCTTTTTGTTTTTTAAGTAGAACCTGTGCATCTCTCAGATTATTGCTTTGTACGAGTACAGCTTTTCAGTAAAGACGCTGAAGCTTAAATATTATGTTCCACCAACTTCTGCTCTAGCGTTTGTTTTGGTTATATTATGTATAGATAAAAACGGTAATTCACTTGTTTATCTACGAATCACATTCACTTTAGCTACAGCAGAACCAACCTACATAATGTCTACAAGAAAACCACCCACTACAGCCATAATCAACGATACTCATTATCGCTCCAAATACTGACCTAGTTATCTTCTACGGTTTCCGATGTAATCAGAGTTCGGAGAAACTTGATACTGCCCTCAATGAAAGGCTTGGCTCTATACATTGAGCTTCCGTGTGTTGTAACATTCATAATAACTAACCCTCAGTATGAGGTTGTTTTCCTTTCTTGGAAGTTGTTGTTTGACAAAATGCTGAAAGTAATAACTGCATAGTCATATTGACCTAGATTTATTTTCTGTTCCATTTGAGAAAGAAATATAATGTGAGGTTGTCAAGAATGATAATAGATAATTTTTATAGCTCCTCTCCCTTCTCTTAAAAGAAAAAAAATACAGCCACTGCCTATTTCTCCCATCAACGTTTTCCTCCCCTGCCACGTATTCGCTGTCTTCCCACCTCCTTTTTCATCTTCCTCTCCATCATCATCATCATCATCATCATCATCATCATCATCATCATCATCATCATCATCATCATCATCATCATCATCATCATCATCATCTTCTTATTTTTGCTTCTCCTCTTTATCACTTAATAAATAAAACAGAGAGAGAGAGAGAGAGAGAGAGAGAGAGAGAGAGAGAGAGAGAGAGAGAGAGAGAGAGAGAGAGAGAGAGAGAGAGAGAGAGAGAGAGAGATAGAGAGAGAGAGAGTAACAGGGAAAGAGATAGATTAGATGCAAAGTTGTGGCGAGGAAGATTTATAGATGGTTTGAGAGAAAGAATAACTTAGACTTCTAGAGTGAGGGAGAGAGTCACACAGATAGATAGAGATAGAGTGTGTGTGTGAGAGAGAGGGAAGAGAGCGAGAGAGAGAGAGAGAGAGAGAGAGAGAGAGAGAGAGAGAGACAAACAGATAGACAGAGAGTATTAAAATTAATGGAGGCACAACAGGTGCATGACTGCGACTTAACATAAAAAAGCTTTAGTACCGGTATCTCACATAAGTGTTTTCAACTTTTGCACAGTTCTATATCAGAAATAGTGGAACGCGTTAAAGGGCTGAGGAGAAAATGAAATTGACTCTTGAGTTGGGCAGATCGGGGTGAGCAGAAAAGGGAAAGAGTATAGTGTGTATTTTGAAGAGAAGCAGCAGTGAAAAAAAAAAAAGGGGTGGGGGGGGGGGGGGGGGGGGATGTTCTGTCCGTATGCATTTTGTAGACCTTCTCGTTAAAGGTCATAAATTTGTTTTGGAGGTCATGCTAGTTGGCGAGAAGATTCTTTGGTCACATCCATGAGTTTGGGGCAAATTGTGAGAAGGACCTCATTCTAATAGGAAAGAGAAAGAGGAGTAGAGGGCAAAGAAATTTAAAAGAGGAACTAATAAAGAATGGAGAAGACCTCAGCCTCTGGTCCAGTAGTCTTAAGCGTTATGAAAAAGAGTGAAAAAAGAGTGCAGGGAAGTATTCGAAGAAAGCATTGAATGGAAAAAACTGATTGAATGCAAAAAAGAGGTAAATAACGATAAGATCTTCTGGCTCCAGTCTGGCAGTTTTATCTGTCTGTATTTGTCTCCCTCCTCTCTCTCTGTCTCTGTCTCTTTCTCTCTGTTTCTCTTTCTACCCACATAGTAGAAAAGGTCTAATCTCTCCCACGTCAAGGTAGACGAAGAGCCTAGGTTAGCCTAGGTTAGCCTAGGTGAGACAGCCGAGCTGCTCACTGCTCAGAACAAACCATGGCAGAAAAAAAAAGGGAGAGAATGAAGTTAATGCCAAAGGTGAAAGTACCTGACGGTTGTACTCACAAAGACTAGTCGTGGCAGGAAAGTGTTTTCACGTGTGGTGAAAGCCAGGTAGAGATTAGCGCAACTCTGGCTAGCGCTGCTGGTGAATGTGCTTGCACTGTGTATTTATGTATTCATTATAAAGGGGAAAGGTTTATTTGTGATGCACATAATTGTACTGTGCATATAGTACAATAAATATACTTCAAATGAAGAGAAGATGGCATATCTGAATGTTAAGTAAAGGCAAGTAATTTTACCTTCTCATGGTGGTTGAGCGAGGACCATTTTCAACCATGATTGAATGCCTGTCATCCATCTTTGCTTCGTGGCTTCAGCTTGTACGGAAAGTTTGTGTGATCAAAAAAATAATGCAGTCTCGCAAACTGCAAGCCCTCATATATAAAAGGGCAGCAAAGAAAAGCAAAGCGATATATGTGTTAAGAAATAATTTTTTCCTGTTCATCGAAGAAAATCTGAAGTAAATGTAAAGCAAATTTACACAAAGATTTGTCGGCGACTTAATCTCGGCCCTCTCACCCCCTTTTTTTCAAACCAGTATAAACAACAGCAAACCGTACAGTTTTATCATCATATTATAGATAAACTTAAGTGTTGTATACACAGATTTTATCTCTTATTTTCTATGTTCAATCAGTTACACCTTGTTAAAGGACTGTGAAATGAAGTCACCGACAATGATGCTTTGCCTCAAATCTTTGATTTTCCTTGAAGACCTGGCTGACCCTTTTCTTAAAATAGACATGTCTTTTGCACTGAAGGCTAGGATTTCGTCACTCTCCAAACCCTGAGTTCTTAAATCCAGTTGTGATTGAGGCCAGGGTTTCGCCTACTGACTTAGCCACCTAGCTACAACCTAGGCAGAACGTGATGATGATGATGATGATGATGATGATGATGATGCTCTCAGAACTCAGATTGCCAGAACTAAAAGTCTCTGCCCTGGTCTGTTTCCCCTCAGACTCTCAGGGGCCTAGGCCAATCGAGCGTTGAGACACGTGCGAGCGCGTGTGTGATTTCTCATTGTACGTCTCCGAGTACAGGAGAGTGTGAGTAAGACAGAGAGTGTGAGTGAGTACTTTGCCTCAGCCCCACAAACTCGCACCCTTGCAGTGTTTGGTTGTAGATTGACTCGTCGGCTTCTCGTACCACCGTATACGCTACCTTGATCCACATCTTTGTCTATAACCTAGATAAGAACAATTATCCTCTGCCTCAAACATAACAGAAAGTTGAATGAGTTGTGGATTTTTATTCCAGTGGTGATTGCTTCTTCAACAAACACGCGTGTTATGTTTATTTCGCACATTGTTTTCTGGGAACATTCTTACTTTATTTATAATAAGATCACTCGAGCTAGCATGCTTTGTGGCCGTGCCAAGATAGTGCTTAAAACAGGAAAAGACACATATTCATTGCAGGTGATTAAAGTAAATCATTAAGATATCGGAACTTTTCACAAAGTGTCGGAAAAGAGAATATTTATGAGCAAGTGCAGTGGTCGGAAGAACGTGCAAGCTATATCCTTCTTGGCTTTTTCTTGGAATACCGAATTTTCAAGGATGTGGTTTAAGAGGCTGGGTCACAAAAAAGTGTCTGTAGTTTTAACATAAAGCTGTGATTAAATTATTGGACGAGGATGCACAGAGATCATCATGTTTAATAAAGGCAAAGATTAAAGAGAAACAAAAAGAAAAAAAAATTATACAAAGAGTCCAAATCTCTTTTAAAATTTGGCTAAAAAAAATACACATCTTCTCTCAATTGATCTTTGCAATAATGTTAAATTTCATGTACCTACAAAGATGTTTTGTCCATTTGAAAAAATTATTCTGATAATTCATTTTGTTGTGGAATAGTTTGAAATGATAAATTCTTACGTAAACAAACATAGTTTACAACTGTGGCATGTGTAATGATTTAACAGAGAGTGCGATTCAGATTATGAAGGACTATTATATTTGAAGATTTGTCCATACATGCGAAAACTGGTGATCAGTTCATTATATGGAAGATAGAGACCCACTAATCTTGCAGAGATGAATGTGACTTTATTTCTTACCAAAAGTGCTTTCGTTTAAAGAAACTGGTGTATGAGAAAACAGCAATAATAAATACAACATAAAAAAATAAGATAAAAAAATATCTCCATTTAACTGATTAAGTTTATTATCATTATTTAAAAAAAACAAACAATATATATCTGCGAGCCGGAAGAAAATATTTGCAATGAATGACATTTCGGACTTCAAGAAATATTTTTAAGATTAAACATTATCAAGATATTTAAGACAAAACATCTCCTCGCATTATTTCAATAGAAGCAGCTCTCCATGTCTCCCGCCTCACCCACATTAGATCGCCCGAAGCCATCCTTTCCCTAAATAAACCAATATTGTTTTCGCGAGCACAAAACACACTCAGCTACTCAGTCTAAGTACTGCCATACTGAATATCTGCACTGAGCTCATCTTACCTCTCCATCTGTCTGGTAAAGAATTATTCTCTTGCTGTTTCTGTCTGTAGCAGACAGGTACCATGAATCACGAACAGCCACGGTGGATAAGATCTATCAGATCCCCCCCAAAAAATGTATTAATGCAATTTCTACCGTTGCTCCTGCTCGGGCATACTCTACAACCATGGCGACTGTGAGTGGATCCAAATGCTAACCGCATCACACCCCAGCTGCACTCCGACTTTACGAAACAAAACGGCCGTGACACTGCAGGAAGATTCGTCATGGCCACCATTGACTGACCATATCTGTTGAAAGAACTAACTGCCAAAACGAGGAAACCATGGTGTGATGTTGTTTATGTTTAGAGACTAATGTAGTTGTGACCTGGACCAACGCTGCTTAGACGACTAGCCATGTCCAGCTTCTGTTTCCTTTAACGCTGAAAAAAAAAATCAGATATCCAAAGATAGGATAATTAAGTACATGGACTCTTACGAGAGAGCTTCATAAAAATCTTTTCTTGCTTTATTTTGTGCAACTGATGGAACAATAAGAGTTAAGTTGATTATGACAACTCTTCAAAATTCCTTTCACATTTTTTGAAATACCAAAACCAATTGTTTCCATGAAATCGAGCACTGTGTTTATGATCGCCATTGAAGACACACATAATGCTATATAATCTAAATGCACTAAGGGATAATGGGTGAAAATTAAGAGCTGAAAATCTAAAAGTAAAGACCTGCGGTTTTTAGCATTCAAATAAGGCCTATAAGCTGGAAAAGATTTTCACATTTTCCAATTATTTTCAATATAATGACTCTGGCCAAGTCGGTTTAAAAATACACTTAGTAGATCTTAACATTCTGACACATCAGCAGACTTCCTCTACTCTTCCTCCTCCTTTTACTACTACTATAATTAATAATGCTACTACAACTATTTCTTCTTCTTCTTCTTCTTCTTCTTCTTCTTCTTCTTCTTCTTCTTCTTCTTCTTCTACTACTACTACTACTACTACTACTACTACTACTACTACTACTACTACTACTACTACTACTACTACTACTACTACTACTACTACTACTACTACTGCAACTACCATCGCTGCTGCTGCTGCTGCTATTTCCTCTTCTCTTCCTACTTCTATCAATACTACTTCTTCTGCTCTAACTTCTTTTTCTGCCGCAGAACTGGTGCTTCAGTTATCCTCTCTGTCCGATTATCCTCTGATGGCGCTTTGAGAAGAATGAAATGGGACTAGGTTACTTCCCTATGTTACTATTAACACTGCAAGAGCGGTGATTTACAGTAGGCAGTGCCAGATCCACGCCCAAAGCACTTGAGCTTTACCCATTGTGCAAAAGAACAATTTATTTCCCTTTCCTTTGAGATCCTTCACAAGAATCCCGTGGTCTTGTTGTAAAGAACCTGCGCAAGCCTTTGTTTCGACCTCCCTGGCGCCAACGCCTCTGAGACATCTTTGCGATGATTAAACTTTGGAAGATATCTTTTGTAGCAACTTGTAGAAACACAAACTTCGGCAAGGAAGCAATATGTCTTCTAAAAGGGTGAATAACTTTTTATCTCTCGGCATCGTTTTGTCATTTTTGGAAATTCCGTAATAATTTTTTATTGACGTTACCTTATCCTTTAGTACCTAGCCATAATAAGCCTATGGTTAAGACGTATAATCGTTTTTAAAAGTGAAATAAGTAAGCCAGGGACAAGTGAGCAAAATGTCCATTTTTTTGAACGATTCAATATGTGTGGCCTGGCGCAGTCATCTTGAATTACAGAAAGATAAAAAACGTTTACCTCCTCTGGAGTCCTGTAGTAAAGCAGGAGCGATGGCGAGTTACTGGCTCTCATGGAAACCAACGGTCAAGCCAGAGTTTGTCAAAACAATAACGAAAATCTCAGACCCGTGGGGTACAGGTATAGTTGGGATTCCGAGTTTTCTACAGTCTAGATTCTAAACCTGGCCAATTCTGAGAGTTGTGAGTTTCAGAGAGTTCAGGCAGTGGGACTTGCTAGAAGCAGGGGGCTGCAAGGTGTTGTTTACAGGGACTAGTCCTGGGCCACTGATTGCCTGTCCACACCTGGACTGTCTTCTTCTTCTTGTTCTTGTTCTTGTTCTTGTTCTTGTTCTTCTTGTTCTTCTTGTTCTTCTTGTTCTTCTTGTTCTTGTTCTTGTTCTTGTTCTTCTTCTTCTTCTTCTTGTTCTTGTTCTTGTTCTTGTTCTTGTTCTTCTTGTTCTTCTTGTTCTTCTTGTTCTTCTTGTTCTTGTTCTTGTTCTTGTTCTTGTTCTTCTTCCTCTTCTTCGTTTTTTTTGCCTGATACTTTATGATATTTTAAAGTTTGAAATGTTCAGCAATGACTAGACAGACAAGAGCACAATAAAATCAACAATTGGAAAAACATAAACAAAAATATCATAAAATAAGAATATGCTGCAGAAATCAGATTCTGCCCCCCAACAAAAAAAAAAAACAAAACAAAACCTTTTCCTCCCACCTACACACTCACACACTCTCCCTCCTTCTCTCTGTCCGTTTTTTCCTTTTTACTCATATTTCATTAACATCTACAATTTGAAGGCTCAAGAGTGAGCAATATCACATAGTCCGCCATGCGTTCCAAATGATATTCCGCATCCATTCTCAAACGGATTCAGTTTCAAGGATTATACAGCACGGGTAACGGTAGTGCACAAGCTCTAAAGTTAAAACATGTTTTAGTTGAAGTTGATTTTCACTTTTGGGATAGTTATTTCAACGACTAGCTTTGACTGCCATATTCATCTCGTAACATCGGAGCAAAAAATAAAAATGCATAATTTAGTCTTTAGTTAAAATATCATTCGGAAGACCCAATAAGGTATAGTGCAACAAAAAATATAGACTGAACTTAAGACTAATTGAGCATTGCATTATCGTACGATACGCTAGTAAAATAGTTAATATCTTCTAAGTCAGCAAAATATTTAAAGAAGGAAGTCCGAAATATTACGGAATTACGGAAATCGGTATGAATTAAAAATGTTTTTCAAAAAAAACCAAATACCCAAGAAAGCGTTTGATACACACATGGAAGAAAACAAAATTATGAAAACGTAAAAAATTTATAACGGAAAATATCAAAGCGGTCTTTTCGACAACTATAGTAACAAAGCCTAGTTGTTCTCACGGCCGCTAGGGAAAGCAAAATTGTGAGGTTTCCGATGTCTATGAGAGCAGCAGTCGAAACGCTTGGCTCGTGTGTAATTGAACCGTGTGAGTTGTAGCCACTGATGAAGCAGATGTGGCATCACCTGGATACAGGCCAATAGCTCTGATGACTGGCCAGCCACTTCTAGCCCAGGCCTTTCATTCTTACTGTGGCAGAAAGTCATTGCTTGATGGAATAATGATGAGCTGCTGACGGTGGCCGCCTGGGTATGAAGGACTTGTGCGGGAAGATCCGATGATAGAAGATAATGAGATTAGCGAGAACAAAGAACCAGTGAGTGGCTTATTACTCTCGAATGTAAGGCTGCTGTATCTACTGGGTAGTATAGGATCTCGTGTTATCAATAAAATAAGGAGGTTTATTTCTATCTATTGTTTTCACTACATAAAAGCAGTAGTTATGATATCTTGACACTCAACCGTCAACTAGTATCAAGACTATTAAACATGACATCAATGATCAAGGACCTGTGTGGAGTTACTGTAAATTCCTTCTGAACTCATTGTTCAAATTAAAATCCTTGTGTTTGGATAAACCACGGAACTGTGGAATAACATTCAAGATGGTAAAAGCCAAGACAATGACGAAAGAAATGGAGGATTTATTGCAAAAGGGCGTGGTAAGGTTAACATTTATTTTTATTCCAAAGGTTCTTAGTTTCCTACTTTATAAGATTTATTGTGAACAAAAAACTCTTTAAAACTTTAAAGCATATCTCTTATCTTTTACAAGTACGTATCGCGCGTTATCCTCTTTGAATAGCAAAACAAATTTCACGATCGGCAAAAAATGGTTTAAGTCTTACACTTTTGTAAAATACGAAAACAATCTTTGTTTGTTTTCCTATTTTTCTATCTCCTTTGTCTTTTATTTGGAATTTTTCCGCTACTTAGTTGAATATCCTTCAAAGTGAATCTTTACAACATGACTAACAAGCACCTTCACTTTTGCGAGCTATAACAGTGGTTTACACGTTGACTTTATCCTCTTTGACTCTTCCCTCCCCCCCCCCCCCCCCTATTTTCGATCATTCTACCAAACCTTTCACCACCCGGAGTGTCCGGACTGCTCATCAGGTCCTATCTCTGCCTGCTATCCACTCTGCCCCTTACTATCATTGTTCAGGTAAACAGGGTAACCACCCTGACATGCCGAAATCATTAACTTCTGTACCTGTATACCATCCGGCAGAGTTCTTGCAATGATTCAGTGTATCAATCATACTAGCACTGTTCGGACATACTGTTTGAGATATCACGCAGGTAATTAGCAACATGTCTGAGTATACCGCGCCTGTCGTAAGGTGATCAATTTGGATCAGACAGGGCGGGGTAGAATAGGCCGCAATAAGGTCGACAGTACCATTAATTTTTTTGCACCCTTTCTCTTTGGGCCTAGTAATGACAGAGAGGCTTGTACATGCTGTATTCTTGACTGGCGGTACAAAGCAGGAGAACTCACTTCTGTGTGCATCTACTATTCTCTGCATTTTTCTGTACAACTAGATTACAAATTGATCGACGTAATATAAATAGTTATTTCTTGAAGCTTGGTCCATGTCATAGAAAGCTCTTTACTGCCAGCGTTAGAATATTCAACTTTCCAAAAAGAAAAAAAAAACCCAAAAACACAATTAAACTTTCACAAGCTTGACTTCAAGCTATAATTAGCATCTCCACACAAAATAATGCAAGGTACAAAAGTAACTTTTCTCTCACGAATCTTTGGATCAGTGGTGCGGATCAAGTATCTCTCCATTATTTATTCACCCATCTGTTACTGTTCAGCATGATTTTACCAACTAACATTGACACTGCACCAAACGGGACTAAATAAATGCTCTAATTTATAACTTTCAGTTTGCAATGCAAACCTTTTTCATCTCCGTTTTTCATGACATTAAATCACGGGGTGGTATTTCAAACATTTCTCAAGCACATATAGTCCTAGGATCAGGTGAGATCCTAAACTAAGCCTCGGTCAGTTTGAAATAAGAAATATAATGACAGGTCAGTTATCATGCAAGGAGGTCCTCCACTTGACGCCATATAGCATTTCGTTCACATGAGAAGAAACTGTCTTTGAGATAAAAACATTACTGTTTCCTTTTTTAATCTAATGCGTGTAATGGATATTTCGATACTGCTCTTTTCTGTAGGCAGAATTTTCTCTCTTTTATTCGCCTTTTCAGCCGCACTCCTCCTCTCCCTAAGACACAAAACACTCTCTCTCTCTCTCTCTCTCTCTCTCTCTCTCTCTCTCTCTCTCTCTCTCTCTCTCTCTCTCTCTCCGTCTCTCCCCTTCCCCTCCCTCTACCTGTCTTTTTCTTACTTTCTCCATCTCTTTCTTTGGCTCTCCCATTTCTTTCTCTAATAATTATCTAAACCTCCCTTTTAAGACATATAAACAAAATCTAATCTGGAATCTAGACAAAAAAAAATCCTTCTGTTACATTATTTTCCTCAGTCACATCGTCTTGCCTTGGCCTCCTGAAATTCATCGTGGCTGCAAAAGGAAGAAAGAGGTCCGGGGGTAGATCTCTGCAGTCGCTCTTTCTAAACCAGTACATGTAGTACCATTACTCATCTCAGAGGGAGAGGGAGAGAAAGAGAAAGAGAGAGAGAGAGAGAGAGAGAGAGAGAGAGAGAGAGAGAGAGAGAGAGAGAGAGAGAGAGAGAGAGAGAGAGAGAGAGAGAGAGAGAGAGAGAGAGAGAGAGAGAGAGAGAGAGAGAGAGAGAGAGAGAGAGAGAGAGAGAGAGAGAGAGAGAGAGAGAGAGAGAGATCTTTATTATGACATTGTAAGACTGATGGCAGGTTATTCAGGAAAGCAGATGCTGCAAGAGTATGCAAACTTGTGCATTTCACTCCATTTACGCGCCATTAAAAAAAAAACAAATATCAAAAATTGTTTGGCCTGATTGCCCCTTCTTCACTTCTTCACAGATCATCATGTTTCGCCAATCAAGTTTGGCTTCTTTTTCTTTCTATATTCTCTGAAACGTTTTTTTTTTTTTGCTTTGTTTTGTTTTGTTTTTGACCCTCACTGTGCCCTCTGTCTGTCTGTCTGTCTGTCTGTCTTTCTGTCTCTCTCTCTGTCTCTGTCTCTGTCTCTCTCTCTCTCTCTCTCTCTCTCTCTCTCTCTCTCTCTCTCTCTTTTTTTTTTTTTTCTCTCTCAAATGTCTCTGTCTGTTGTATCCTTTTTCAGACTTGAAAAGCCGCCCACATATTTTGTTCTCCAACAGCGACACCTGTTTATACCCCCTTTCTTTGAAATGTCAACGACTTTTAACCGATATGTCCATTAAATGCAAATCCATAACTTGATTTTCAACTGAAGGCCATAGCTTTCAACACCGAGTATAAATGATGCTGCTGAAAAATGTGGTTATAATCGAAAGGAATGAATGCTTAATCTTCAATCAAGGAAGTAATTTCCTTTAAAAATATCAATTTGATTAAAATTCCACTTTTGAACATTATGCTATTTCTGCCATCTACTATTGATTTTTATTGTTATCTGACGCATGACATTTGGTTAATTGTATTTCCTCCATTTTATTTTGAAAATTAAAGGCAAAACAAGAAGTTCGTCGTAGAATAAATAAACTTTCTCAAACTAGAGTCCACATTTAAAATTCACGATTGATATTTTGGGCACATATACATATGAGGTGTTCAATCTATGCGGTTATTTTATTGTAGGGTAGCGACTTCACCGCTCGGTGAATCATCAAAACTTGCATGATCGCAGGTTCAGGTCAAATCCCTTGAGGGTTGTTGAGATTGGCGGCTCGAGTGGTCAGGTTTGTTTTGGCTAACAGGCCGCTTCGTCAGCCCATCTGCCTCCGATCATCCTCTGTATGTCATGCATCAGCTAAGCCTCCACACACGAGCTCTTTACGTGAAGTTATGCGGATGTAAAGGGGTCAGCTCTCAATCTCTAATTGGCACATCTTAGCCTTTGACTAAAGCTGGAACTTTCTCTTTCAAGTGTGCCTCATGTGTCTCAAGAGACTGGCGAGGCCATAAATAACTCTGGCATTTTGGGTGCATTTGCACCTGCGAAGAGACTTTGAAGCTTCTACTCTATCTGACACATTACGAACTACCATTGTACAGGTGTTTGATGTTAAGATTTTCAGGTAAGCATCTAACAATGTTGAGAATGTTTGAGTCACGTTTTTTTTAGTGACCGCTGAGATCTAAGTAATCGTCTTTTTCTTCTCGTCCTTCTTGGCTCAGCCATTGACCACTGGCCAGCAGATCTCATGGCTACTCTTGATCATCTTCATGTCTCCAGCTGACCTCATTTCACATCGCCTTCACAATTCTGCATGTTTATATCTATCGATTGATTTCCCCCCCCCCCCCTCTCTCTCTCTCTCTCTCTCTCTCTCTCTCTCTCTCTCTCTCTCTCTCTCCTCTCTCTTTCACTGTCTCTCCCTCTCTCTCTCTCTCTCTCTCTCTCTCTCTCTCTCTCTTTCTGTTTCTCTCTCCTCTCTCTTTCACTGTCTCTTCCTCTCTCTCTCTCTCTCTCTCTCTCTCTCTCTCTCTCTCTCTCTCTTTCTCTCTTCCCTCACTTAATGCTCCCATCATCTCGAAATTCCACTTCCTGGTCTTGTAAGAATCAGATCTAGATAAGCACTGGGTGCTCCCTCGTGTCGCAACACTAAGATGAACTGGTTTTCTGCTCAGTCGGAATGAGACGCGCTGCCAAAGAGAAACAGATTATTGTTGTAGGAAAAAAAATATTTACATGAAACTTGTTTTTTTTTCCAGCAAAAACGAAAAGAGCAATATTTAACCGAAAAAAGCAACAACTTAAAATGAATTGCAACATATTTTACAGGAAATTTTCTCTTATAGATTCTTTTAATACCATTAACCTTCAACCCTCTCCTACACTACGAATGTAAAATTTTGAGTGTGTTTTGATTGTGAAAAAGGAATTTTAGCAATAAATTGAGATGACTAAATGACTCAAATCCAATGAAGAATTTTGTACATTTGTAATTTATCGAATGCCATTTTATAATTTACAGGTTGTGCTGATCGGAAAACAAACGTTTCTGAGGTCCATTCGAAAAATTAAATCACCCTAACTGCCTTGCTCACTGTTTTAATGATCAGGTGTAAATGTTACAAATCTTGTGCCCTACAGAAATATTATTTCACATCAACTTAACAAGGAAAAAAACCTATAGATTTTATTACTTTTCTCAGAAGCGGATGGGCAGGCATTAGAATGAAGCATTATTATTGAAACGGAGATGTAGAGTTTATTGAAAAGATAAAAAATCTTTTGAACGAAAAAAAACAACCAGTGATTGACTTACAAAATTTACCCAAAAAGTCGACAAAAAATAACAAGAAATGAGAAAAGAAAACAGAACCTCCCTTATCCTTCTTCGGTAGAAAACTCCAGTAAAACCTGTATTTGTAATGAAAGCTGTCGGGCTGCCGACATAGGTTCGGCGAATGTCTATTACCTTTCGTGACGGAAGATGCGAGCAATTACTCACGCTTGTTTGCCTTTCCAATTTGCCCGTAGCTTTGATGACTATGGAATAATTGGAAGAACAGCGGGCGAGCGCTGAGCGCCAACTGACTCCTCTCGGCACCGCAAGCTCAGAGAGAAGCGTTTGAGAAGTCACATGCGTGTTGGGTGATTCGAATATCAAATCTACAATGAATTAAAGAAATATTGAAAATATAGCTCGAGTTACTCGATATTTTAAAGACATTATCAGATATTTCCGCCTCTCGAATTCATAATCTATCATCACTAGAAAATGATTTTCTTAAGCATTGAGAAAAATCTTTGAAACTTCGTTTTTGTACGGAAAATAAATAAAAAATTCAAATTTTCTCTCTCTTTCCAGTAAAAAGATGCGTTTTTAATTTTAATAAAACATCATTTGAAACGCCCAGTTGCTAAGCACAAGCTGCAGAGAGGCTTATATAATCGGCCGAGATGGTGAGCTGACGCCTGTGGGTGCCTCACTCTCTCTCTCTCTCTCTCCGTAGATCTTCTGCTCTGCTTGTCTTTGACAGCATGCACGCTCTCCAGGGAAGTTCTTGTTCGTTTTCGACATTGTAACATCCTGCGCAAAGCTGGAGTTTTAATTTAGTTTCACCCTTAAGGGTTTAGACATACATAACCACACAAGACCGCTGTGAGCAGAGCGCTGAAAAAATACAGAAATGCTAATCCATTATTTTCTCTCCTCACTTCTGCGAAATTAGTTGAAAGCCATTTTTTTCTGATGATTGCAGGGAAAAAAAAAGATTTGGTGTAAATTCAATTTTTTTCCTCTGAATCCGTCTTACATGCAGAGTTAGATATCTCCTATCCTATGAAAAATTACAAAATAAAGGCGGTAAAACTCGTTTAGAGTTCGCAATGTTAGTCATACGTGCTGGTTATTGGTTGAATTTGAAACTAGTACCTTAAACGCCGATTCACTTTATAATGTACCGGTGAAAAGAAACTTCTCCTAGCGAAAGAATGAAATATTCTAGCTCATTTCTAGTTTATATAAGGACATATATTTAAACAATACCCCTCCCTTTAATGAGCGAAAATCTGTACTCTTTAAGAGGAAGATAAAACATGAAGCCATTTAACCTTTCTGTACTTGCAATTGCATTACGAACTTGATACCGTGACAATATTATGAATGCAGAGCGTGTGTAAGTCTATATCCGTGTTTAATTGTGTGTCATGATTGATCACCGGATGCATCAATGAACGATCTCAGCATGTCTCTACAGACCCTGGTATTGCCTGCCTGGTGCAGCCTAGCTTCATCCCCCAATCTACCTTATCGCTCTCTCCTAGAACAGGCCTACGTTTTACTTCCTGCTAGAAGATCACCCTTCCTCCATCTAATCTATAGATCTAGGCCGGTGCTGGGGCCTCGGTCTGAGACTGCTTATTTTCCCGGCGTAGCCTCAATTATTTACCTTTGTCTCAAGGAAAAAAAAACTTTTTTCCTATCCCCCCAAGCTTGCTTTCCAATTTCTACCACTGACGGCACATTGCACCTGGCATGCAAACCTTCGGTGAAGGAAATAAATTAAAAAAAAAAAAAAAAAGCATGTTGCCACATACGAAGATTTGGTATTTTGTCACTAGGGGTTTCTTTAGCTCCCCTTTTCTTTTGTTGTGTGAGAATAGTTATTACATTTTGAGTGAAAGCAAGTCGAAGTAGCACATCGCTACCAACGTAGGCTACATGACCTACTTAGAAATATTGGGTTTAGCAGAAAATATAGAAGTTTGATTAGAGAAACAATAAACCCATATATAAAGGTAACAGGTGGAGGTGGGAGCGAACGGAAAAGGTTCGATTATGAACTAAAATAATAAAACCAATATTTTGAAGCTTGCCACACCATGAAGCAAAAGCCAAGTTTTACAGTAAGTGCAATCAACTCAGGAAAAGCCTCTCGTTAAAATATGGACCATGATTTGTTAGACATACGGTCTTTCAAAGTTCCCTACGAATATCGAATCATTAAAAAAGGGCATGGTAATTATGCTCCCTACAAACTTTGAAAAGCCCTGTCCTTAATAAATTACTGCCAGCACTTTCATAACAGGTTAATTTAATGAATGAAAGGTTTAACTATCAAAATTGCATTTTCGCTTTTCTTTGGACTTGATCTTAAACACAATAGCAAGAGCAGTGATGAACTTCGCTCTCGGCTCTGTGAGATCTGATATTTCAGCAAATTTTATAATTTTGTTTTAATTTCTACGCTTTCTATCTCTCAATCACACGTTTTTCATGTGCACCCTCTCTCTCTCTCTCTCTCTCTCTCTCTCTCTCTCTCTCTCTCTCTCTCTCTCTCTCTCTCTCTCTCTCTCCCTCCCCTCTCTTTCTCTCTTTCTCTTCCTTTGCTCATCGGTATCTCTCTACCTTTCACTCTCAAACACATTCTGTCTCTCTTATCTGCAACGTAGAGTGATGTAAGTTAAGGAACTTGATGAGAAGATATCGGGGTGTGCAGTAGGACAATGTTCCCATTTTCGCCCGCTATTTTTTAACCTTTAACATAAGAAACACATTTGAAGGTGGGAGACATTCTTTAAGTGACGGTAAAAATACAACCCGACGAAAGAAGGCTAAAATCAACTTTAGCATTTGGCATAGACAACATTAAGCTGTTACTTGTAAAATCCATACAATGGATTCAAAAGATAAAAAATGACTCGATTTTCGCACAGGCTTGGGGGGGGGGGGGGTGTTGCGCTCTGAAGAGTGCACTGGTGCTCACGATGGCTTGAAAGCTAAAAGGACTTGAGTTAAAAGAAGAAAAAAAAGAAAGATTATAAAAAAAGAACAATAGAAAACAATTCTTTTGGGCGAAGATAACGGCAGGTATGAAAGTAAACAGCTGTATGAAAACTGATCTGCCTTTCATTCGCGCTCGACTGTGCAGCTCGTGATAACATTTTCGAAAACGTCTTAGCTTTTCCCCCGCACAGCTTGCCAGGTAGTTCATGCCCTTCGATAAGTCTTCACCGCAGTGGGGTCCTCGACCTAACGCTGTTCGGAGGCTGATGTTTATAGTTCCCTGCTTGCTGCTGTCAGTGTGACGAACCCGGTCACCAGTCATACTGCAGCGCGAGCTTTTTTGATTGTTTTCTTTTTATATGCAAACACGATGTGATGGGTTGATCATTATCTTAAAATAGACTTGACCGGTGTAAGAGTTATTCTGTGTAAACTTCTAATTTGTGAATGGCACTACAGGATTTGAGGTTAGAGATGATGCCACTGTCACCAGGATTTCACCTCACAGCGCCAAGGCCTGCAGACTTCACAGCGATCGTGCTAATGTCACCGTTCCAAGAGCCGTCGACAGCTCACTGAAAGTTTGCGATTTTTGCAACATTGACTAAGCGTGTTCTATTATTTGAAGTACGTTTTTTTGTCCACCCCCCCCCCTCCCCCGCCAAGTCGAAATAATGAAAATCACGCTAGATGTATCTAGCTCTTGTCCAGGTGTAGCACGTGTAGCCAGATGGTCTAGTCAAGTGTGTCATGTTTGACTCTCGTGAGCTTTTGATGCCACTTGCAAGCCATCATCGACTGGAGTAAGGGAAGTGGCTCAAATTACGCATCGCTTTGGGACTTGACCTATCAAGAGCTTTATCGAAAAATTTATTGGTGGATATCACGCGATAAACTGTTTTGTAAATCAGACATTAATTTGAAAGACATTTAAACATAAAGTTAATATTTAAATGACCAACTGACCGAATGAAAGACCATGAACTAAGTTCTTGTTCATAGAAAAACAGAACTGTATTACTCCGATTAATTTCATAAAATGAAAATAGGATTCTAAAACCTACATAAATTTTCAGGATGAAATGAGAGACTAAACTTCCTAAAGAAGGCGCACCGTTATAGGAAATCCTCTGCTTTGTCTGTAGCTTGTCATAACACAGTAGACCATAACATGTACATTCAGATTTTATAGCCAAGTTTCTATATATATTTTTTAAGAAAATATGTTTTGAACTATGTGCATGTAGTTCTTCTAGTTCTATGTCTGAGCAAGATTATAATTCTGAAGCACCAGGTAATCTATGGAGAAACTAAGCTACCTCGGAGATTATATTAAGCTCATAGCAACAAAAGGGAAGTTTGATAAGAAGGACGAAAAATGAGAAGAAAAATAGAAAAAAGTGAAGGAAGGAGATGAGGAGAAGTGGGAGAAATTTTGTGGCAAAGGGATTAAAAGAGGAGACATGATTAGAAGAAATCGGAAGAGGAGAAGGAAAAGAGATAAAATGGAGAGGGAAAAAAAAAGAAAAAGGAGCAAGAAAAGAAAGATGACACATAGGGAAGAAGTACTGAGCAAGAAGAGGAAGAAAGGAGGAGATGGGAAAAATAGCGAAATGTTAAAGTTACTGCTTTAGTGAAAGTAACGTTCGCCAATAAAAATATTGATATTTTTTGAGGATCGGTTTCCAGAATGATGAGACTGATGTTTGTTCTATCAACAAATTTATCCAGCTTGGGTTAAAATTAAAACTTAAAGTATGAGAGGGTTAAATGGGTTAATAAATAATTTTAGCGACTCAAAGGTACCGCTTTCTGCTCTTTAGAAATACACGAATAGTTTGATATGGTTCGGCAAATGGAACTGTCTGTGTCTATGGTGTCGGTTTACACCTGATTATCATTCTCGATTTTCTGATTTGAAACTTTGCGTCAGTTCCCTGCCTTGTTTGGATATTGCGATTCACGAAAGAAACTTGAGATATTTCGAAAAAAAAGAACGTTTTACAAAAACTTCGTCTGCTCCTTTTTTTTACCACTAAAATTTAAATCGCAGCAAAAATGGTGGGGAAAGCGTAATCCTCAGGGACTGAGGCGTTTTTCTGTATTATGTATTGCATAAACTCGCATTGGATATCCTCTGCAAAATCTCTTTTTACACCTTCCAATGTTTCATCTCAAACCAAACATGCTGGAATCACCCGATGATCTGGCACTCGTCTGTTATTTTTTTTTGGTACTCTCTTTTCTTAATTAATTGTGTGTATACAACTCTATCCTTTGTGTGTGTGAAGCTCCCTATTTTTATTTGGGCTATAATACAAGCCCGGTTGTCCCTTTGTGTCTCATTTGTCCTTTAGGTAAATATGATTGCTTCATTTTTCACAGCCTTTTTAAGTTTTTTGGATGTATCTGAACCATTTTCTGTTTTCGTTATAAGTTTTGATAACCCTTCCTGAATAATTGAAAAAGGGCTAAAACCTGTTTTTCAACGCTAGGATTGGCGAAATGCCATTGTGTGTTCTAGACAAGGCGTATAATAGCAAAACCTCATGTAACATTGCCATCACCTACACAATGGGTTCTTCACCCAGCGCCAAAATAATAACAGATAAAATATGGTTCATTCATTCAAGCTGAGTAATTAGATGTCGAGACTTGACAGTTATTTTCTTGTAATGAATACAAGCCTTTATGTAAGAGAAATGCTTTAAAATTAACCTTCCTGAACACGCTCCGTGCTTGATAAGCCGCATTGAAAGAGAATATCAAGTGAACAGTCGTCAAGTTGTATAATAGTTTCATGCATTCAGGGTTTAAGTTATATGTTTTATGATTATGCTCACGTCATGTGCTTTCACGATCAAACAGATATCTTGCGCATAGTAAATCAATTTGGGGATAACGTCTGATTACGAGAAAGAGCAAGAACACAAACACAAAAAAAAAAATAAATTAAAAAGAATAAAAAGAAATATAAAAAATGAGAAAAAGAGCCAAAATAGAATTTAAACCTTATTTTTTTTAAAACGTCAGCTGCCTGATGTAAATATTTTACTAGTACTTTTAGTGGTAAAAAATGTTGGCCATAGTGATATCACCCAATATGTACTAGGAAGTAAAAAAATGGCAGCGTTTCTTGCATATGTAAATTGATAAATTAGTTATCTGAGTCTGTATAACTTGTCCACAATCGACCTCAGACTTCCTATAGCTACATTTATCGTCAGGTATAAAAGGTCTTAACAAAAGTTGAGCTGCAGTGCTTCGCATTAACTACAGAGAGGTACTTAGACTATAAGAGCAACAACACAATAGTTAGTGAAATTTGGAAGACATGTCAAAATATTTTGGGGAAAATTTTTAAGGATGTTGGTTTCATCAATCATTGGCCGTGAATATTAAAAGCTTCAGTCAGGTGTAAATGTTTACTTGTTCAAAAGGCAACCCAAAAAAGATAATCTGTTCGTCGGCTTTGTGTTTGACTTGAGCACTTTGCATTTTCATAACCAAACTCAAAAGACGTCTTTTTTCAATTAATCAGGTCTTTCCAACAGATTTATTGAGTCATTGAGATAACCCTAAAATTTTCCTTTTCACTCTCTATTTTTCAAAATTTTCTGTCCTTAAACATTTCCCGTCTCCATTTTTCAGTGTTCTTATACTGTTAAACAATTTATTGTATAGTTTCTTAGTTTCTTTAAAGATCCTTTTACACATTAATTGCAACGCGATGAATTCCCACAAAAATTTCCGCTAGGTGCACTGCCTTGCTGGAATTCATGGTGTTTATATATACCTGATAATGAGTTTTTTAAAGGATCTCTGTATAGATTTGGGTTTTACAAAATTAGCTATTTTTTCTTACTCTTTATGGCCATTCTCTGCTTAATTTGTTTCCGTCTGAATTAAGAGGTATCTCCGGACAAAGCTAGTCAAAACAATTTTGATAGTCTTGATAAACTTAGATCTAGATTGATCTCAAAATAGAAAGGAAAATCAGCCACGGAAAAGCGTCGACAAGACCATTCCTTTTTTCTAATCACTTATTCATGAAAAAGTAGGATGTTTATGGTACCAAGTGGTTTATTGTCCTTTTTGTATGTTCTTTATCGTTTTCTAATGTTCTCCCTTACGCATGTAAGATGCCAGAAATTATTATTTTTTTTGTGGGAATGAAATATTATAATGACTACTTTTCAACTCGTAGTATTGTTTGATGATTCCGAGTTAAGACCTTAAAAAATATTTGTTCGTCCTTTCTTTCGAGATTTCGTGGTCTCTAAATCAGCATATTCACCTCCAAGTGATGCTGGCTTTCAAACTCACGCACAAAGCAAGGGAAAAATTTATGAAGTCTCATCTCAGGTAATGGTAAAGCCATTGTTTCAAATTTCTGAATAAAAACACTAAGAAATAATATCACTGGAGTAATAAAGACTTCAATTGGACTGCCTTGGTATTCATTCCTTTTATTACCATTTTACACTGAATTATTAAAACTTGGATTGTCATATGGGTTTAAAGTTTGGAAACCACCAACGCTTTATTGCGTTGCGACCAAAGATGCAACTCCATACTGAAATTGATTATTCAGTCCGAGTTTATTTGATTTATACCTTGGTCAGGATCGTAAATATTTGATATAAACGACATAAAAAAGAGCGGAATGACTCTCTGTCGTGAGAACAGAATGAAAATAATCTTAAACATTTTTGTTAAAGTTCATTGAATTTTATCTGTAAACTTTTATTCATAACTAAATTTCCCTTACCGTCTTATATAACAGGTTTTTATGCCATGATACTTTCTTCCAAGGTGACTAAGTGGGAACATACTTATTTATAGCTCTTCTCCATCAGAATATTCAATGAGTTTTATAATCTTGACTCGTTCAGATCTTTCAGAGTCCTATTAGACATCTGAAATATTTTTGTACAATATTTTAGAATAGTACAAAACCCCAGTCTATTCTTTCCTAATTTTTTTTCTATTAAAAACAAGTTTGCTAATTTTCTGAACCAGTCCAGCTAAATATCCAGTTCTAAGGCAAGTTGCGAGTTCGCACCTGTCTCTCTGCCTGCCTGCCTGCCTGCCTGCCTGCCCTCTCTCTCTCTCTACCTCTTGACCTGGCAGAGATTCCCGTCTCTAGTGTGGGGGAGAGCCGTCATTTCTACTAATTAGAAAAGGAAGAAAGAAAAAGAAGAGCTTGAAGATCATCGTACAAACGTAAATGAGGCAAAGAAAACATTCCCCAAAGTTATATGAGTGCAATCTCCCACATGTGATGAAAATCGGAAAATTCCTCCTTTCTCACCGATAATCTGCATTCTAATTCGCAATGATTGCGCAGTAGACAACTACCATCTATCTCATTCTAAACAGCTAAAATATTTAAATCAAAGCACAGTGTTTGAAGCAACTCTTTTGCCCAGTGTAGTATACTAAAAAGGGGAGAAAAAAGAACAATTAAGAAATATAAACATTGATTCTTTTCAACTCAAGCGAAATTAAGTTGGATACTTAGTGTCTGCAATGTAATTAATTATATTTCTTCAATCGAGGTCACAGGCGTGTCCGGCAAGTAATCTCGCGAATAGTAGCTCAAAGAGAAAGAGAAATATATTGAGAGAAGAGAAATAAGAAACGAAAAGAAGAAGGATGGGCACAAAGTAAAGAGAAACATGACAGTGAATGAAAATAAAAAGGAAAGGAATATGGCTAATCATCATTCATTGGGTGAGAGAGAGAGAGAGAGAGTGGGGTGGGGGAATAGGGAGAGAGAAAAAGAGGGAGAGAAAGATAGAGAAAGAGAGAAAAGAGAAAGAGAGAAAGAAAGAGAGAGAAAGAGAGAAGGAGGGAGCGAGAAAAAGAGAGAAAGAGGAAAAGAGAGAGAGAAGGAGAGAGAGAGACAGAGAGAGAGAGAGAGAGAGAGAGAGAGAGAGAGAGAGAGAGAGAGAGAGAGAGAGAGAGAGAGAGAGAGAGAGAGAGAGAGAGAGAGAGAGAGAGAGAGAGAGAGAGAGAGAGAGGGGGGGGGAGACAGAACAATTTTTATGTTTTATTTTCAGATATACAGTGCAGATAAGCATGAAGATAGATTTTGTAGAAAAGAAGTAAGATAAATATAGATGTAGAAAGAATGAGAAGAATGAGGGATAAATTGAAAAATAAATGAGACAGAAACTAGTGCTTACAGCGGTAAGGGTACGAATAGGCTCAAGACGAGAGCAGTGCCTGATAGTAATTCTCTCCAGTTTGGTACCACGACTATCTGAGTTGAAAATCTTATATTGTAGTTCACACAAACCATGACTAACGCAGAGAGGGTTTTTTTTTTTTTTTTCGTCAAAAATTAACGATGCCTAAGAATAATATGTACCAGACGGCATATCTAAATGGATAAATCTGCTCGCCAACATCTACCTTCTTACCTTCATGGCTGCATATGAGACCGGAAGTGCGATAGGCCCAGTGTTAAACACTTTGACTTTATCTGGCCGTCACTCACTCTCTGCTCCCATCAGACTTGGCATGGTGAAGATAAAGACGCCACGCATGCAGATTGTACACCGGTCAACAGTTTTGCTAGCAACCAGGGGCTTGCTTTGGACGAAGAAAAGGCTCGAGGTTTCTTCTTTTTTTTTTTTTTTTTTTTTTTTGAAGCCAGCATAGTG
>JAWDGP010004573.1:247500-252500 GCA_033675545.1 Elysia crispata | reverse complement strand
AACTGATACCCAAAAAGTTCAAAAGATAAAAAAAGAAAAAAAAAATTAATATGCAAATTAATAATGCCACAAATCGCTCTTGCAGCCCCTTGCATCTCGCTTCCTTTTTCTTTTCACCATCCAATTTACTTTTGCTATGCCTTGTTTCGTTAATGGCTTATTTTTCATATAATTTTTCATCCGCACTATTTTGCTATACAACTTCCTGCTTCTCTCCTCTCTTCCTTTGCCGGTCTTTCTTCTTTCTCTTTCTCTCTTCCTCGTCTCTTTCTCATAGCCTGCCTCTCTTCAATCTTTTTCGTTTTCATTATAAACTCTTCCAGGGTGAAAAACATCTTTAAAAATGCATATTTATGTGCCAACCTGCTGTCAACTAATTTTTTCATGATAAAAACAAAACAAATAATTATCCTTATTACTATAACTATTGATGTATCAAAAATGCATTAAGAGACAAAATTTAGAGAAATACAGTTAGAAAATGTCCCACATGCACAAGATTCTAAAGTGTAAAGAAAAACTTTCAACATCAACCACGATGTTGCTGTCTTTCATCTCAGTTTGAAAAGGTTACTGGTTCAAGGTTTTTAAGTTTCAAATTTTTAATGCATGATGTTAGCACGCCAGGCGTCTTTATTCCTCTCGTTTCACATTATAATTCTGTCCCCTCCCTAGAGCCCACCATTGCTCAAGCGTAAACACAAAAAGTTGTGCTCACTCTGTTTCGCTAAACCATTCCTCCTCGCCCCTCTCTGCACTTCATACATTCATACAAACCCCGCACTGACCTTCAGAAAACCCAAACGATCAAAAGTCTATGCGCAATCTGCATTTAAAAAAAAATCTTGGTTCCTTTTCTTCGGCCCTTTCCAGCAAACTTTTAAAACTTCCTCCTTTCCAATAACTCTACTTCTTTGTCGATCCCTACACATGGCCGCGAGAGAGAGAGAGAGAGAGAGAGAGAGAGAGAGAGAGAGAGAGAGAGAGAGAGAGAGAGAGAGAGAGAGAGAGAGAGAGAGAGAGAGAGAGAGATCGCCAGCTCATCTCCAATGCAAAGAATTTTTGGAGAACCTCATCAAGGATCACTTCCAAATCCACATCCACATTCCACGGAAAATAACAATGCGCTGTCTTCATCCACTCTCTCGTTTCCACTTTTTCCCGAACATTCTCTTTTTGCTGATCTGACCATGAGTTGCCCTCTGATATGATACACGCTATTTTCATATCCTCCTCCTCCTCCTCCTCTCTCTCTCTCTCTCTCTCTCTCTCTCTCTCTCTCTCTCTCTCTCTCTCGCTCGCTCGCTCGCTCTCTTTATCCATTCCCATCCCTCTGCTTTACTTTAAATTTCACTCTCTTAAGCCTCAGACTATGCATTTCGTTTTTCTTCAAGCCCCCTCCCCCCCCCCCCCCTCCCCTGTCTCTCTCTCTCTTCCATCTTTCTTTCTGCCTGCAATCCTTCACCTTATCCGTGGCGAATGTCAACTGTTGTTTATGTAGAGCATGTCTGATGGGTCACAATCATGCACAATCATGCATGTATGGCAAGGACACGTAATGTAGATTAACCTCCCAGGGGAGAAATCGGTTTGAAATTGGAGAAGGGAGGGTTTATTTTGGAAAAGTTCTGTTATTCTTCAAATGCCAGATCGTAAAAATGGATAACACGAGCTGGTTTATTTGTACGGAATGTTACAAATCGCGCGGTATGTGTGTAGGATTGAATAAATTTATTTTTTTCTTATCTTTTATTGACACATGATTGTCATAAGTATCATTTGAGAATTATTTAGTTTTGTAATTATTGTTTTTCTTCTTGTCCATTTTTTTGCCATTGCTCTTGTCATATTGGTTGGAAAAGAAAAATATAATCGACAGAAAGACAGTAATGTAAGAAGAAAAAGAAAGGAAAAGAAAAATCCAGGTATGGAAAATAATATACAATAAGTGGAAAGAGAACACCAAATGTAGTAAAATAACCTAATTAGAGACAGGAAGACATATGTACTGTAGAGAATTCGGAAAGATACCATTAAAATGGAAGCAACGTAGGGAAACGAAAGGTCAAAGACACGAGTAAGTTTACGTAATGAAAGCAGAGAAAATACTGAGTCTTGAAAATCACAGCTGGTCATTAGCGGCAACCAGGAAAGAAAACATCAACGAAGAGAGAGAATATAATTATCACAGATTGACACCTCCAAGTAATTTGGGAGTCAAAAATATACAAAAAAAATCGAAAGCAATGGAATCAATAAATACAATAAGAAAATGATCGCAAGGCGTGGAAAATGGTCGAGGTCTCGAGAAACAGAGCAGATAACTCAGGCGAGAAAGAAAGGAAGGATGAGGAGGATGATCTATTTTGTAGGGCGCTTTCTTCCGTGTCCGTTGCGTGGAGGGAGAGCAAGGAGGCCGCCACGTTATGACGAGTATTGATTTTCGGCCTCGCTCTCCGAGCTCCGGAGGTTCCCAGGTCTGGAACTGGTTGGCCGAGGGCGCTGCTTGAGGGGAGATGTCTCAGAGGGAACCGACTTACAGCGAGTTCCATCCGCATAATACGTGGCTCAAGGCTGTAAGACGAAGACGGCATTAGTCATGTGATGATTATGATTATAAATAGTGCTGCACGTTAGGGGCAAGGTGAGGTAAGGGGATAGGACTGAGAATAATGAGTTGGTATTGCTTGGGGAAAGAAATAGTGTCCTTACCTAGAAACACGTAGGATGAGTAGAAAGTGCACAAAGACAGAGATTGAGAGTGCATGAGTGTAAGAATGTATTTACAGAGAAAGATGAATAGATAACAGATATTTGAAGTTACAATAACAATATAGATTAAGTGCTCAATAAATCAAGAGCATTAGGCGATAAATAGAATGCTAAAGAAAGTTACTGCGCGGGATAGAAAGTGAGAGAGACAGAGAGAGAGAGGGGAGAAAGAAAGAGAGAGTGAGAGAGAGAGGAGAAAGAAAGAGAGAGTGTCAGAGACAGAGAGAGAGAGAGAGAGAGAGAGAGAGAGAGAGAGAGAGAGAGAGAGAGAGAGAGAGAGAGAGAGAGAGAGAGAGAGAGGGAGAAAGAAAGAGAGAGAAAAATTCATGGCAGGCAGAAATTGATTAACACAACTTTTGGATGCGATGATTGAGGGTGAATTTGAATCATTTAGAAATGAAATATGCTCTTTGTTTGTAGGCTGCAAAACTTAAGTTGATCAGTCAGTAAATCACTTAATAAGCTCGGAAATGTAATTAAAAAGATAAATCGATAAAAAGGTTTTCACATGGAACAGAAAACAAAATAGATATTTCATGTCAACCATGATTTATTTGTTCCGGTTCCGACAAATAGATGGCTCCCTCACACCTGAGGGCGGAAGCTCTGGATCTATAGTCACAGTAGGAAGATTTAAAGAGTTATTTCAAGATTTTAAAATAATTTTACAGAAAGATGGAGCCAATAGAGGAACATAACTTAGTGTCTCCTATCATATGGAATAAAATTGAAGCGAGAAAGCACTTTAAAATGACCTCAAATATTAATGCTCACATTTTTTTTTACAATCACTCGGATGTTTTTTTTTTTGGAAAAAGGAAATGATCGAGAAAAAAGTAATGGCGTAAAAAAATAACATGCCAAGTTTGTTATTTCTTTTTTCTCTTGTTTCCTACTTTTTGGAGGTATGAATTTAAGCGTGAATTCCATTTGCTGCTGCCTAAGTGACGAGCCACCATGCGCATGAGTTATTTTTCCTCACAGGAAGATAAAGCTCAGGTAAATACAATGCATGAGGAAATAAAAGTGCACACGAAGGTGAAAGTTGAAAGGCTATTTCTATGAAAAATAAGCAATTGAAACGTAAGAGAGGAAAAGGAGGAAGGAAATAAGCAGAAAGGAAATATGGAAATGTGTGGAGAGAGATAGAGAGAGAAAAACAGAGTGAAAAAGATATTTTTAGAGGAAGCAATGAAAAAGGGAAAATGACGCAAATAATAGCTAGAAAAGGCCTGAGAGAAAATACAAGAGCAACATACACATTCAACACAAAAAAAAAAGATTAAAAAAATTGATATATTGATTAAACGCACAGACCCTATCGGCGGAATTTAACTAGATAAATTGCAAAAAAATGAAAAAAAGATTTACAAAGAGAGCAAAACAAATAAAACGAAAACAACAACAACAACAAATGAGCAAGATCACAGTGACATTCTTAATGTTGCTCTCTTCACGCCGCAAACGGAGTATGAGTTAAGAGGATTTCCTCACAGAGAAGCTCAAGTTTTATGGATAAAATTTAAGTTTAGTCGCAACTCCTTAGTCCTTATCGACGTCCTCTGAGCTAGGGAAACTAGTGAGTGAAACATGCGAGCTTGAAACACGAGTGTGAATACTGATAATCCAGGTCTTAATCTGCGGCACACGCGCTCACCTTCCCTATTGTCAACAGTCGCTCACGGCCCGTGCTTTCCCACGCCTGTTACGCTCACCAACATAAAGCGGCACCTGGCTAGTCTAGTCGTAATCCTCGGGCCGCTAAATTTAGCCTTCCTGGCGGAAGAAGTTTCAGTATTTTAATAGGATTACACTCGTTCAACGGGAAACCACATGGGGATATAGCACTTGTTTGTGGAAACACACCTGAGATAAGAACTGTTCCCATGACAGAGCGTAACAACAGATATTTGTATAAGATTTCAAGGAGAAACATTAAGGAGTCTTCCTGGATGCTCCTCTAAAGTTATGGAGATTAGATCGAACGTATTTCTGTTTAAGCAGCAATGTATATTGGGAAGTTAGAAAAACAACATTTCTTTTTTAGTCTATATTGAGCTTTTGCTCTCGGAAAATAGTCAATGCTTTGCATTTTTATGACTAGCACTTTGAAATCTGTCATGCTGTCTGATTCCGACGGTTGGTTCCGCGTAATTACTGAGTGATATTTCTGCACGAGATCGAGAGCGTTGGGGTTATACCAGTTTACAACATGTAACTTTTAATTT
>JAWDGP010004573.1:237500-245000 GCA_033675545.1 Elysia crispata | reverse complement strand
GAGAGAGAGAGAGAGAGAGAGAGAGAAAGAGAATAAAAATTTAATGCAGAGAAAGAGAAAGAGAGGCCAAAGAAAAAAACGTATCTGGCACAGATATATATTATATACAAAGGACGGAATTATGACGTTAAAAAAAAAGTTTTCGGTGGAGGCATCAAACAAGATCCATAAATCTGTAAATTGATTTTTTTTCTTTTCTTTCTTTCGAAAGGGGGTTGGATGATTGATGATTGATGATCCAGCCTCTGTATTAGCTCAGCGATAATATAATAGGAATGAAACTATCAAAAGTGCAAGTAATTCGCTTGGTTTTTTTTTAATCATCGTTTGGAAAAAGAAACTACACTAAAGGCGTCTGTAATTTATATTGTAACATTTAGGGCATAGCTTTATCATTTTCAATAAACCTCTTTTAACATTGAAAGATACTGGCCAAAATCTATTGGTCCTTTTGACGTTTCCATCCCTATATGCAGGATTTTTCTATGGAGAAAGAGAGAGAAGAGAAGAGAGAGAGAGAGGGACAGAGAGAAAGAGAGGGAGAGAGAGAACCACAAAGACATATAAAACAGATAGAGATAAAGAGAGTGAAAGATCTAGGCATAATCAATGAGACAGACAGTGACAGAGAGATTGAAAGATGTCAATAAGAGAAATGTACAAAAGAGCGCTTTGTTGACCTGATTTCTGTAGTCTATTAACTTTGCTCTGTTTGCTCTCTAAGAACACCAAATGAATGCCTTTATTTCGAGGGGGGGGGGGGGAGAGAGAGAGAGAGAGAGAGAGAGAGAGAGAGAGAGAGAGAGAGAGAGAGAGAGAGAGAGAGAGAGAGAGAGAGAGAGAGAGAGAGAGAGAGAGAGAGAGAGAGAGAGAGAGAGAGACAGACAGACAGACAGAGACAGAGAGACAGAGAGACAGAGACAGAGACAGAGAAAACAAAAGTTTTCCGTGTACAAATGTCACCCGTTTAACTGCCTCTGACCGACCCGATTTGACCCTGTCAGGCGCTCTCTGGGTACACGGATCCTTCAGCTGTGGCGGGGACGCTGATGCTAACTAGGGGTGAGTTACTTTAGGACTCGCTTTAATCTTGCCAGGGTGAGTGAAGGCTCCTCTCGGCACGTGCGTTATGGTTGACAGATGGACAGGGTCTTGGGGTTGTGTTTAGCAGAGATGGATCAAGTTTGGTTGGAGTATGAAGCATGGTAGAGAGTGACAAGTGGGCTTCTCATAGATTTTCTTAGCGTCAAAAAAAGTTAAAAAAGACAGTTTGGTAAATATGAAAAACTTATCTCTTATTCTAAGAAGGAAAGACAGAAAATTTGGAATAATAATTTGAGAGATAAAGAATGTGAAAAATGGCCGGAGTGAAAGAGAATAGAATACAAAGGAGGAAAAAAGCGAAGCGAGGGAGAGAAGAGGAAAAAGAGGGTGGGGAGAGGCGATGACGTAAGGGAGGGAGGAGAAGGAAGAGGAGAAAAAAAGCGATGAAAACCACAGCAATGGAGAAAAAGAGAAAGAACTGATAGGAGACAAGAGGGGAAAGAGAAAGAAAGGTTGAAGGGCAGATGATTATCCTCTAATTTGTCAGTACTACATAAGCCCCAGCATCCAGACCCTTAGAAAAGATTTCAATTTACCAACTTCATAGAACTGAATATTTTACATTCTCTAACTTCAATATGAACCAAGATAATATGAAACAATAAAATCAGCTCAAACTCTGACTGGGACTGAACTAAAAGAAAAAAATATTATCTAGCAACATTTTTCTTTGAATAGCTATTGACTGAAGAAGTTAAGCAACTCCGATTGCGAAATAGTTGCAATCATTTTATCATTTAATGCTAACATTTTACATCAATTTCATATAAAAGAAAACAAATAGGTTAAAGAACAAATTAAAAAAGAATTTCAATTTCAACTTCAGAGTACCCCTCCTATTTCCACCAGTAGTCAGGGGCACAGCAAAATAATAGTGCAGAATTAAACACTCCTACGATACAACGAAATTCCCCTTTCAATAGAGACATGAAAGGACGCAAAATTAGCTGATCATAAATCAAAGGTCACATTAATTTCTCTTTCACTCATCCTTGCTCAGTGCTGGGGCCATTTCGTGTACTCGGTATAGAATCGAGAGAGGAGAGCAACTCCTACACTCCCAGTGGGTAGCATCTGTTATTATCCTGGTCACCCGACGTGTCATCTAATAGCCAGTCAAGGGTCAGTCTCATCCGATAGCGCCATCTCCTTCCCTCTCCTGGCCGCTTTAACCGATTAGTCCACCAGGCTTGACCAAATGTTGACCCCTTTCTCTCATCAATAATTCGTACTTGGCTGTCCTTCAAATGCTGTGTCGATTATCACAATTCCTCTGGCTGCGGCTCGTGCACTGGACATGTGAGCTCCGCCACTCACCAGCAAGCTCGCCTCATCAGTCCAGGCAGCGCGATGAGTCGCTGCCGAGGAATTCTTTCATTAGATGATTCATAAGTGTATGTACACGGTTATAACCAGTTCATCTATCGAATAGTTTGAGATGATTATTTGCTCCACTTGTTTGAATCCTTTCATTGATCAATATATCGAATGATCAGACTTTAATTGAGTTATATTTATTGGCCGAATAAGAATCAAATCATGTCTCTATCTTCCTGTCAGCCCATCCGTCTATCTATCTGTCCCTCTCTGTCTGTCTGTCTGTCTGTCTCTCTCATTCTCTCTCTCTCTCTCTCTCTCTCTCTCTCTCTCTCTCTCTCTCTCTCTCTGTGGTATGCACACTATCTGTGCGAGCATTTTGTTTATTTTAAGATCCTGTAAACTACACTAGACTTTATCATTGCATAAAGCATAACCCATCATGCATTCTAAAACCGATAGTCCCACACTTTGGATACGACTAGTCTGGAATTTTTTTTCCTTTAATTTTTCTTTTAAATTGTTACGTTTTCTTAGAGGGTAGAGCAGAAGAGTGATAAATATAAGAATTTAGAATTTGTTCCGTTGATTTTAATTTGTTTTTTTTTTTTTGCCCGTCAAAATAATAATGATTTTAGAGGCTATAGAAACGAGTATTAAAAACATTGTCATTGAAAACTATGAGATTCGGTGGGTCTGTAATGACTTGAAACGAACAATTATAGACTCATTGGTTACACAGGCAACATAAAACAACTATGGTCATGTAGATTTATAGGCGCACATTAAATTTATTTTCTTGATTGATTAATTCATTAGTTATATTTTTCTTTAAAAAAATTCAGCAGAAATGGCCTGACCTTTCCACTTATTTCTTTATTCTAAGCGAAAAGGGCATTTTTTTAATCCTTCGCCCCGCGCGTCATTTCTTATTTCTCGTTTGGCTTCTCGCTTGTCATTTTAGTACTTGAGATGCATAGGGTGCAGAATCAGACCAGTACCATATTCCGTATCCTATGAATAACAATTGATTCCAAAGTCAGTTGGGAATTCAGATACAGCGCTCGAGACAGAATAAGTAATAGCTTGAAAAGAACTGGCATATCTTTGAAGAGATATGGAAAGAAAGAATCACGCATTTCATTTTGGGTTTCAAACATTCAACAAATTCCTTAATAATGCAACTTGTTTCTTGGATTTAAACTTGGGCGCTTCATAACGTAAGCGAATGAAGCTTGAAACAAAGACTGCTGATCCTGTATAAGAACAAAGAAAAATAATTAAACCTGCTTCTATCACTGCCCTTGTTGCCACCACTTCTACTTCTATTACTTCTGCTGACAGACGAAGTGGTGTAGTGTCGCTTTGAAAATTACAAGTACTTGTTTTGTATTGTTTTGCACGTTTAAGGCTGCAGTATACCTCTTTTATGTTTTTTTCCTCACCTTGCATCTAAAAGTCAACAGCCAACTTTTACCTTTACAACTTCTACAACAGCAACAACGATTACAACAATAACAACAACAAAAACATATATTCTCTTCTTCTTCTTCTTCTTCTTCTTCTTCTTCTTCTTCTTCTTCTTCTTCTTCTTCTTCTTCTTCTTCTTCTTCTACTACTACTACTACTACTACTACTACTACTACTACTACTACTACTACTACTACTACTACTACTACTACTACTACTACTACTACTACTACTACTACTATTTCTACTGCTAGTACTAATACTATAATACTACTACTTCTATTTTTATTACTACTAATTCTGTTTTATTACTATCACCTCGACCACTTTTATTATTACTAATGATACATCATCTGCAATTACTTCCGCTGATTCTGCAATAACTACCCCTCAGTGCTGCTGCTTCTGCTCCTTTTGCTATTAATCACAACAAAAGTTGCAGAGCAGCAGTTGGCATCAGCACTTTGAAATAACCGTCAGTGTGACGTACAGTTGAGTTCCTTTACCGTTCTGACATTTTATTTATCTTTCGTAAATATCAAGGCTTACATTGGACTTTGAGCGAGGTTCAACACATCATAATTATTTATTTTGAAATGTCACTTTCTTAGATAAACGTCTCAAATCAGTTTGTAGAGATTATTCCTCCTTTCAAGTAAATGTATTTTCCACAATAATGATTCGTAAAGTCCCAGTATGTCGAGTCTTTTTTAATCACATATTAAAGATTATTTACTTTAATTTGTACATATTATATTTTATATCCTATAAACATCTTTGAAAAAAAAGTATGACCTTTGCTTCGCGTAGCTCTCCCTTTCATGTTTGTTATGAGATGGACGTGCTTATTTTATATTCATGTTTGCACACCACTTACAATACAATTTGAATGTTAATGCTTTATTCTTATAACTCTTCCTGTTTTTTTTTCTCCTTCTCTAGCTGGAGAAAAGGTCAAGGATATCAAACCAAAGCCCAAGAACTCGGCCCAAATGGTAAGTTCTATTCCTTGAGATTTGCGTGAAATTGCCCTAAATAACTGTGTTTTATGGTTAGTTGTTACGCTTGGTTGACATAATCTGTATTTTTTGTCAGGTCATAAGGTTATTTCTGAGACTTTCGACCAAACATTGATCTCTCTAAGAGTCAGCTTAGATAAGACTCTTGTTTCTATTTATAGAGCTGTGTGGTTAACTTTTCCTAGGTTATCTATTCATCTATGGTTTAGTCGGTTTTTTTTTTTATCTCCGTACATTTTATAAGCAATTCTCTCTCTATCTTCTTTTTGATCTGATATATCCATCTATCTATCAATATCTTTATTTCCCCCTATCTCTCTATCGACCCATCTATCTATCTCCATAATCTTCATATTTTCAGTCTCTAGTACATCATATATTCTTATCTATCTTTATTCCGACTGTCCTTCAGTTTAAGACACATCACCCTCAAGCACTTTTTTCCTCTTCTTAACTGGAGTCGACTTGTTACCTCCAGCCAATCCGTCCTGGAAGTCTCAAGGACATTGCCCGAAGAAGCTCGATCTATTCCCTGGAGCCAATGCACTTTTGATGGATGACTGGGAATTGCAAATATTATCAATACTCTTCCCAGCTAGTTCCCCACACTTTTAAATTAACTTGTATCTTCATCTTCTCGTTCGTCATAAAAGGCCTGACCCTTTATAAATCTTTTTCTTGCGGTTGGCCGCTCTGTGAAACTGATTTGATGTTTTTGCTCATCTCCTGACTTAAATCCGTGTAGGCGTTGTCATCTATCTTCTTCATAAACTGTGTTCGTTCATCACTTTTCTTCCGTCTTTAGGTTTCTTGAAGTGCACATGCAGTTTTTATAAACAGATCAATACTACATGTTTTTTCCTCAGCTTGTTAAAACTTGGTTTCACGTTTACTTGACAATGTATCTGTTACATGGCTTAGTTCAAGTTACCAGTCTAAATCCAAATCTGAAGGGAAGCAGACTCTGAAGGATAGATGCATACACTCTGATAAAACTACATAATTATACTGTTTTAACAAACTAAAGAACAGTGCTGGATCGCTGATGCAACAGGTCTCAAATCTTTATTCGTGCATCGTCTAAAACAAAGTCAAGACCAGTCGATAGAATCATGATATAAACTAATATAAAACTTAATCATATCTTCTCGATGAACGGTTTCTTGAGGATCAGTTTTGGTACAATGTGGTTTATAGAATGATCCACTAACCATAAACACATACATAAGCACATATATGATAATGTGATGTCTCAAAGGTAAGCCAACCAGTAGTCGTACGGATTGTCTACAAAATCATTAGTGTAAGGAATAAAGTGTCTTTTAAGAGAAATGTCCTCTCAATGATACTCTTTCAATTTTCCATAAAAAGACATGACCAAAGCGCATGTGCTGTTAAGCAAGGCTTAAACATCAAGACTGTGAAACACATAAAACCTATTTTTTTTCGTATTACCTCTCTGTTTCCTATAAGCTTCATCCTTATATTTCCACCAGTCTCTCTCTGATCATTTTCACGTGTCTCTTTAATGGTATTCAAACGCATAGTCCAAGAGAAAATAGTTCTCTCCCCCCTAATCCCCAGAGGAGTAAATCCCCTCCGTAGCGTTCCTCTGTAAACCCTTGTGACATCGCTTGATGAGGCGGCCTGTCATGGAGCGCTGGGTGTTCTGGCAGCATCAATTGGCCTCTTACATGATGCTGAGGAGGGAAATGGGTAGGTGGGTGGGTGGGTGGGGGGGGGGTTGAGGGGAGAAGGCTACTGATGAGGATGATGGAGATATAAGCTAGGGAGTGTTAAGAAAGCAAATGTGTCAAGGTCTAAGAGAGCAAATGGACAGGAGATCATGATTGTATCAATCTCATGGTATCAAAGTTTGGTTAATATGAGACATGCTGGGTGGGTGAGACAGAAATAATGAGGATAAATACTCGCGTACAAGAAAGATACGAGGTGTAGCAAATGACATAATTTCACATTTAATGAAATTATGTTTTATGACTTTAATAAAAAAAAATAGGCCAAAAGGCTTGTCAAAATTCGTACAATTAGTTTGCGTCTCTAGCTAGAATCTAGTTTTTCTATTTCAAAATTTGAATGGTATTAACTCAGCGTGATAGTTTCTTTTTTCCATTTTTCTCTTCGAACGAAATACCATCCAGATCTACAATCATGTTAAATGCATTATGCACCAACTGAATTCTTTGATGAAATTACCATTCGCCTTTGTTAGTTGGATGAAGGGTCACCGTTTCTGTTAAAAAAATGTGTAAAAAAATTTAAAAGCTGATAATCGAAAGCGAGATGCATGTATAGCTTTCAACGCAGAGTCTCCATGAAGAAAATAATAGAGAAAGAAAGGAATAAAAAAGAGCAGCACTAAAGGTCATTAAAGACGGGTTGGATGAGTAAAGTGTTGCGACCAGTATTATTCTTGAGACTGCATCGAAATCCTCCGAGACTTCAATTAACGTAGAGTCGAGGCATCTGATAGGCATTGCAGAAGCTTTCCTGAAGATTTGAAAATAATGTAGATATTATAAGAGTATCATGAAGAAAAGCAGAATCACCGGTACAAGATTCATATGAG